>JAJIBD010001362.1:0-172886 GCA_021461705.1 Cryptotis parvus | reverse complement strand
AAGAGCCATATAACTTCTTAGAGAAGAAACTTCTAATTGAATCACACAGCCTGACCTACAGTTTACATGACCAACTCATCTACAATCTGGAATCTGTGAATATCACAGTAAGAAAAGGTCCTTTTAGAGGCGTAAGAGATTATCCTGGATTCTGGGTGAAATTCAATACCATCATAAATCTCTTTCTTCGAAAAAGGAAAAGGAGATTTGATAGAAAAGACGGAAAAATAGGCATTTCCAAGAAAATGGCAGATTAAATTTAAGGCGGCCACAAAGTTAATAAGCCCTGGTTGCAGCAGACACCCAGAAGTTGAAGAGATATAAGAGAGAGTCTTTAGCAGAGCCTCCAGAGGGTATACCCAGCCCTGAGCACTTTGGCCCCTTCAGCTTCACAAAACTTTGGAAAATATAATTCTATTACAGTTGGTGTTTTAGCTTGTTTGGATGACCCCTTTAGGTGGTGCTGAGGGCTTACCTTGCCTATTTTTTTTGGGATCACACCAGCGAGGCCTGAGGGGTTACCCCAAATGGCTTTGCTCAGAATTGCTCAGGTGTTACTCGGGGGACTCTAGGGATTTCTGGGGATTGACCCAGGTCGGCTTGCAAGGCAAACACCTACCCACCTGGGGCTATCTCCGGCAACCTATCGTCACTGTTCTCTCTCTTACGTTTTCATTGGTTGCTCAGGGGCCACTGAGGTACCAACCACCGAATCTGAGTCTTCTGCCTACAAAGGCAAGTGCGACCCTTCAAGAACTTTGTATTGTGTCTATTAAGTTGAATAGGGTGGTGGAGCGCAGATAGGCATGGAACTGGTGGAAGGGAGTCGACACTGAGAGTGGGGGTTAGTGTTGAAATATCTCTCTCTAGCCCCTTATCATGCTATCTTTCACCCCGTACCAAGTAGATTCTGCAAATCTAGGATTTTAAACATATAGTATGATAGTAAGGCATGCCATGAACAACTGTCAATGCCGCAACTGTAACACCAGTAATTAATGAACCAGGTTAAGCATATTACATGTATCATCAGTTCTCTAAACATTGCGTAAGGGTACCATAACCAATTACATCTCTAGCTTAATTGGGGATATTGAAGAGCCGCAGTTACTACATACTAAAAGGGATCCTCTAAGTTGTTTGTAGTTTTTAAGAATTTTTGCAGTCATCCCCTTACCTTCAGTACAAATATGTCATTTTTTGAATGAATAGCTTTATCTACGTCTTCCTAATGGAACACTATAGCATAACATTTGTGTGTCCACGGTGCCTAGCATTGAAACGAGAATGTAATACATATAAGATCCATTGAGGTGCTAATCCTAGTCCCACACATTTTTAATAATTTAATTGAAGTGTAATTTTTTCTATCCCATTAGGCCTCTATTTCACTGGGTCTGCAACACATATTTTTATGTTTCATAAGTATTACTGACTGATTTTTTAAAAATAACTTCCGAAAAATGAACTTTTTAAATTATTACTGCTTAGATCTGAGAATCATGGGAGAGAATGGAACTTGATCCAGTCCAGAATGGGGTGAAACCTTTATAATCTAAAGTAACTGTATAGGAACACCTGTAATCTACAGGTGTCTGTAATCTAAGTAATTTGGACTCCTTTAATAGGAAGTTGGTGGGAAACAATAAAATACTTAGACTATTAACTCGGAGTCTAGACTTTGGATTCAAAGAGTTTGGGGAAAAGAAGAAAGCAGATATTCTATTAAAATTAGTGGGAAATAATGTGAGATATATTAAAAGCATTTTTATTTCTGACTTAGCATAATTATGCTGGTTTCATTAACTAAAAAGTCTGATTAGATGTATTAATTGTAGAGCAACTTTTTTCAAAAAACCACAAATATATACTCAAATTCCAGATTCAGCACCAAATGAAGGCCATCACTATTGCTTTTACAAACAGAAAATAAAAGTACAAATTGAAAATCAAAAAAAAAAAAAACAAACAAAAAAGAATAATGGCAGATTGCAGGGACTTAAGGAGAACTAGGTCATATGGAAATGTAAGCAAAAGGAGAAGTTCCTCACATGATATAGCACTAGAAAAAAGAAACAAAAACATGGCAGGCAGGTCAATAAGGTAGGTGTCATAAAAGGTATATTGGAAAAAGTCCCTTATTTCTTATAGGCCAAGAGCAAAAGGTGGATTTTTCTAGAATTCCAAAAGTCAATAAATTATATTCAAGTTAAGTAATTTTAAAAAGGAACCTAGAAGCCACTGGAATAGGTGGAGCCTTGAAGAGGCCAAAGTAAAATCCACAGACAGTAACACAAGCCTCTTCTTTTACTTTTTTACATGAATCAAAGCTTTTTCTCCAAAACATAGTTTACTAAATATCAAAGTACCCTAAAATAGGAATTACATGTTTCTCATCTCTTCTCAGTCTCCTCATTTCTCTCCTGATCGGCTCAGCTCAGCCTGTGATTTCTCAGGACAATGCTGTGCTGAAGAAATGTGAACTGACACTTAATCTGTGGAATATAGAATACTGGATGAGGAAAAGTAGTAAAGGAGGATGCCTACATCACCCCTTGACACCAGAATTTAGAGAGGAGAAGGACAGAGAAGGAAAGAAATCAGGGTGGGGAGGGCAAAAAGTGAGGCCTCAGTAATATTGCTGATATGGGTGATTGGTCTAGCTATACATCCAAATACAAAACTAACAAAGAAATAAAACAAAACTAAACTGAAACAAGAAATCTAAGCTGCAACCACTAGAACTTGTAATATAACTTCAAGCTGACAGCGGTAACAGCCTGGGGATTGAGTGGTATGGAATATAGGAACACTGGAGAAGTTGACACTGGTGGTGGGATTGGTGTTGAAATATCTAAAACTCAACTATCAATAGCTTTGTAAACCACAGGATTTTAAAAAATTGGGGAAAAGGAAATGCGAGTTGAAGGGATGAAGGGTGTCTAATAGTATGATTGCCACTGGACAAGTTGCTCAAGCCAATCTCCTCACCCTTTAGATTATAGATAATAATAGCCAATTCATAGGATCACTATGAGCATTAAGGAGCCAACAAGTATAATGCATAACCTGTGTCAGTTGACACATAAAACATAAAGAGATTCACGGCTTGCCACAGTCTTGTCCAGAAAAAACCATATACAAAGCAGTCACGGCAGAAATGGAACTTGGGCACTTGACTTCCAGTCCACCAGCTGCTTACTGTTTGTGTGACCGTAGACAATTTCCTAACCTCCCTAAAGATAGTCTTTCATTTATAAAATGTAGATAACAACATTTACTTTATTAGGGATGCCATGTGGAGTGATTGAGGTATAGAATGAGCTGTGACCTTTTTCTCTTGTTACATTTATATGCAAATTTAAAATAATATTCCACTTTCAAATGGAAAAAGGAGAAAATTTAAATCTCTAGGTATAAAACTGTTTGAATGCCTTTTCTTACTTTTTCAAACAAGTTTTCGTACTTTCTTATCTAACTTTCTATGAGAAAAATAAATAGCTACACAATGTCAAATTCAATATCACCCTTTTCTAAATTTACAAAGCATTACCTACAACACTTCTGAATGGATTATACTTATCATTTACATGTAGATGTAAAAATGTTCCCTATTTACTTTTTTAGTTAACTTCAGTACCTCAAGGTATCTGGAATGAAAAAGTTTCACATATTCTACCCCAGATGATGTGAGACAAATGGGAAGGATAACAAACAAGATTTGAGCATATTTTAAAAGGTAGATTCTCACAATTCACCCAGCCTCTTAGTGCTAGTCCTTAATATCGCTTCCTAGATGATTATTGGAGACATCGAACAAGAAATATAACAATTAGTTCCAATACTTGAGAGACTAAAATCCCTGAGTATACTTGATTAAATGGCTCATGTAGAAAACTTTTAAGACCTGAAATTAGTTAAAATTTATTAGAATCTCTTCTACACATACAAACACCAGATGAACTGGATACCAGACTATGAAAAAAAGTATAAAAAAAAGGGAAAAAAAATTAAACTGCTGTACTTTAATTACCATTGTGTACAGCTTTTTGTTCTAACCTTCATTCCATATATGGAATAATTATTGAGTGTTCATGAGTTTCCAGAAAGAGAAGACATGAGTTGTTTCCAGAAAGAGAAGACATGAGTTGTTTCCAGAAAGAGAAGAAATGGAAGGTGAACAGAACAAGACACAGGTACACCCGAGTGAGTAGAAACCAGCTTTCCCCATTGAACCCCCTGCATTCCATGGACCACGAGAGGAACTTCCAACCCTAGTCCACCATCCTGATGGAGCCTCGGAGGAGCCCAGAGAAACCCCACACCTTGCTGGCAGCGATCTTCACAATCCACACTCTGCAGCTGGTAAGATCTCCACCCAGCATATTAATCCAGTCTCCAACCCACAGATTAATCCTGTCTCCAGCCTGGCTTGTCAGAAACCCAGCCTACAAGGACCCACCCTGAAGAGACCCCCTTCAGAGGAGAGTATTCCAAGCCCAGGAATGCTTGAGCCTAAGACACAGGTACACCCGCAGAGTAGAAACCAGCTTTCTCCGTTGCGGGCGCTGCAAGGGCGCGGAATTACCTCCAAATTACCATAAATATTCTACCCACCCTCTGAGAGAGCCCCACAAAGTAATGAGAATATAGCGCCCGCATGGCAGAGCCTCGGCAAGCTGTCCGATGCGTGTTCGATATGCCAAATCCAGTAACAAAAATGTTTATTTTCCTGACCCAGAAGGTAAATACGGCAGCAGTAAGAAAGGGGAACAAGCAGTGCCTGATAAAATTTCATGGCCGTCCTAGGCTGCCAAAACGAAGAAGGACTAAAATAACTGTCTGTACTTTCAATGCACGCACGCTGGCATCGGAAGCATATATTGAGGATCTGATGGTGCAAGCCAAAAGATCAAGTACAACATCATTGGTCTGACTGAGAAAAGGAGGAGTCAGTCGCATCATGCTTTATTTGACACGGAGAAGAATTGTTCCTTGGAACATGCGACAAAAAGAGGCGCGGTGGCGTTGGTGTCCTTGTCAACACGAACATGGCTGTCAACATTGATTCATTTGAATGCCTAACAAACCGAATAGGACGATTACACTTGAGGAGATGTGGTCAATTTCTATCTTCATTGTCTATGCACCAACATCCACATACAAAGAAGATGAAATTGAGAAATTCTACATGGAATTGGAGAAGTTCTATAAAAAAGATCACACCTTCTACAAGATCATAGTCGGTGATTTTAATGCCAAGATAGGGACCGAGAAGATCGGCTGAAGAACTCCACATCGGGACCCATGGCCTAGAATGGAACGAACAGGGTGAGAGACTATCTGAGTTAATCATGTCCACCAAGACTATTCATGGGAACTCACAGTTTCAGAAGGCTGAAGCTAACGTTGGACATGGGAATCTCCTGGCCGGACAGTTCCACAATGAAATTGACCACATCATCTTCAATCAACGGTTTTGTCTGACCGATGTTGCTGTCATCCCCAAATTCCAAAACAGGATTGGACCACCGTCTCCCTTCGTGCAAAATTCTACTTCCCGCAACTGGGAGAAAAAGCTGCAAAGTTTAAGAAGAGAACTCCCAGAACGACCACCAACTGGGAACTCTTTGGCACCATTGCAGCAACATGGGAAGATACCATCATTGACGACACATCGATGAAGAATACAACCGACTGGTTCAGCACCTCCATGATTGTGCGAAGAATGCAGAGAGAGAGAGAAAAGACACAAAAGGACGCTTGTCTTCAGAAACTCTTGAGCTCATTCGCCAACGTGGCAAGGCGCGAGCCTCAGGAGACCAAATGCTAACGTCCAAGCTTGCTAAACAGTGCAGAGAAGCGATAAAAGAAGACCTCAAAGACAGAAGAGCAGAAATACTGGAAGATGCAGCAGAGAGCCAGGAAAAGCATTCGCACTGCCCAACTGTCCTTCGCCAACTATAAGACCAAGATGACTGCCCTCCAACGCCCTGATGGATCTATCACATCTTCCAGAAAGGCAATGGAGAAGATTATCCAGGACTTCTACTCAAATCTCTTTGATAGCCACATCCACCTGCCCACATACCAAATTCCACAGGATGGATATGTCATTCCCAACGTTCCTCCCTTCTGAAATCCGACATGCCATCTCGTCGGTAAAGAAGGGAACAGCACCAGGCCCAGACAAAGTCAGACCTGAACACCTGAAGAATCTGCCGTCGGGTACTCATCAATACACTAGCTCGGCTCTCCACACGCTACCTGTCCGAATGCAAGGTGCCCTCCCAATGGAAAACCAGCAGGACAGTTCTACTGTTCAAGAAGGGAGACATTCACGACATCGGCAACTACCGCCCCATCTGCCTGTTGTCCTGTCATCTACAAGCTGTTTACACGAGTCATCCTGAACAGGATTAGCAGAACACTAGATGAAGGACAACCATGCGAGCAAGCAGGTTTCCGGAAAGGATTCAGCACAATCGACCATATCCACACAGTAACCAAGCTCATTGAGGTTTGTAGGGAGTACAAGATGCCACTCTGTCTCACGTTCATTGATTTACAGAAAGCCTTTGATTCTGTGGAGACTGAAGCAGTCATCGAAGCCCTAGTCAAACAGGGTGTTCAAACCCAATACATCAAGATCCTTCGTGAGCTGTATTATGGATTCACCACCAGGATCTCACCATTCTACAAAGAAGTGATCATTGATGTCAAAAGAGGGGTTCGACAGGGTGATACCATTTCACCAAAACTCTTCAGCGCCACCCTCGAGAACATCATGAGACAATTAGAATGGGAAGGAATGGGAGTGAAGATAGATGGTCGGCAACTACACCACCTCCGCTTCGCTGATGACATCGCTCTAATAACACCAAACATTAGCCAAGTGGCACAAATGCTGGCTGACTTCGACCGAGAATGTGGAAAGATAGGTCTACAGCTGAATCTGAAGAAAACTATGTTCATGAGAAATGAACTAGTTCCAGAGGCCCCATTCACTCTCAATGGAACAAACATCTCTGAATGCAGCAGTTATGTGTACCTAGGTCGAGAAGTCAACATGATGAACGACCTAAAACCTGAGCTGCGCAGGAGGAAGAGAGCGGCATGGAATGCCTTCAAAGGCATCGAAGAAATAGCTAAAAGGACAAAGAACCTCCGGCTCCGGGCACATCTCTTTGACTCCACCGTTCTCCCTGCATTAACATACGCCTCAGAGACCTGGGCCCTACGAAAGCAGGATGAGAATGCTATTCGGGTCTCCCAGAGAGGCATCGAAAAGAGCTATGCTTGGAATATCACGTCTCACTCAAGTGAGTGAAGGAATCCTGGAGTTCTGACCTCCGTCGCTATTCCAGAATCAGGGACGCTGTCTCGCTTGCCAAGGCATCAAAAATCAGATGGGCTGGACATGTAATGCGATTTGGAGACAACCGCTGGACTAGAGCCGTTACCGACTGGATCCCACGGGATGTCAAAAGATCACGTGGGCCGCCCACCTACAAGATGGTCAGACTTCCTTGTTAAGACCCTGAAGGAACGGTTTGAGGCTCTTCATATTCCTGAATCAACCAGATGCCATTGGGCTACATTGGCACGTGATAGGGTCCAATGGAAATGTTACTGGCGCCCGCCGTCGAGCAAATCGATGAATAACGGGATTCAAGTGATCAAGTGATTAAGTGTTTATGAGACTAGGAGATTCTTATAGTATCTTTCCTGACTTATTATAGTGGCTCCATGTTCTATAGGAAGAGACATGTAAGCAAACGCTAAATATAGGAGCTACAATAAGATCTATTAAAATAATCTCTGTGGATAATGGATTATGCAAGTACACTGTTTACAGACAATGGGACTCTAAGCTGGATTCACAGAAATAGTATAACATTACATTATTTGCCTCTTAATTCACTAACTATAAATTGAAAGATATAGTTGGAAGAGCTCAATTTTAGCAAAATATTAAGACTTAATTATACCTCTTTTATTTCTTTTTTAAAACATCCATCTCTTCTGCCAAATAGAGGTCTTGCTGTTCTAATGTATTAAGACATATATTGAAAAAATGGAATTTAAAAATCAATTAAAAATAAAACCATGCAACTTATTGTGTATTTTTCTATTAAAATAATTTCAATAGTGAATTGCTGATAAGTAATTTTCATTAGCTTGGTAAATAGTTGAAAAATAAGTAAACTTAAAAACAAAAGTCTGATTAAAAGTAGATTTGTAAAGAATTTCAGGGAGACAGATGTTACTGGAATGAAAGGAACAGTCATTAATTGAATGAAATTAATTAAACTTCCATTAATTAATAGAAGTTTCAAAGGGATCAGTACTTTTTACTTAAAAAAAAATTAAAGTCTCTGAAAGTTAGTAAACTGAGAAGCTCTGAAGCTGGTCCTAGTTCGAGCTTCTGATTTTGTCTAGATATCTTTTGTCTAGCTCATCCTCGGTTTTAATTTCCTAAACCTACAAAAAACAGTGAATTTGTATTAAATCAAAACTATTTTGTAATCAAGGGGAATGAATTTGGTTCAAATAGACATAATTCACAGGGGCTGGAGAGAGAGTACAGGCATTTCACTCACCTTGCATGCAGCTGCCTCTGGTCCAAACTGTACCCTGAGCACTGCCAGGAATGACTCCTCATCACAGAGACAGGCATACTGCCAGGGGTGACCCCAAACAAATTATTTATAAGAGGGTTGTCTCTTTTATTTATATAGTTGAAGAGGATATTACAACTTCAGACATATCTGAATATAAGGGATTTAAATCATGCCACCAAGAGACTCTATTGCCTGGATTTAATTGTTTTATTCTCTGGCCTCTTCTCCCTCTACTGTGACAAGTCTGCCCCATGCGTCTTAGGTTTAATCTTAAAATGTCAAGCCCAGTATGAAAGAGCATTTCCTTCATTCTAACTTTAGAAAAAGTTCTAGAATGGAATTCTCTGATGGATGTCCATCACTTTGCTAACACGGGAATGCAAAGTATATCAGAGTCTGATCTACATAACATGTTCTCTTCTAGAATAGTGTCTGTCAAAACTTTTCTGACAATGGCTTCCTTCCAACCTTGTTTCATCACTGTGTCACCCTCATTCTAACGGTTGGCCTCTGAGTCTTTATGCCATGATCCCTCATTTACATGATTTTTACTTGTGACTCCCTTGGAATATCCTAAGGAACCACAGGGGGCTACCTGGGCCCCTGATAAGGACTGCTCTATAGCTAGATGAGGAGTTAGTACAAGACAGAGAGTGGGCAAAGACGGCTTCCAAAGTCCAGAGTGAGTTACAAAAGAAAGGGGAATGGCATTTGAAAACTCCAAACTAAAGATGCATCCACTGTAAGATAAACACATTGCTTCCAAGTTCCTAGTGAACACTTACCTGTAAATGATCTCTAAAACCTTTCCCTTATTAGATAAGATAAGAGTCCCCAAGAAAAACTGAGTAATTTCAAAACCATGTAGTTAAGACAGAGCCTGATCTTTTAATCTGTAATTCCATATTCCACATTCTTTCCCGAGCTCTACCCCAGGGATCAAAAAGGACTCAATACAAAAAATATAATGCATTGCAATGTGTGATGCCTTACCAGGTGAGTATCATAATAAAGATAATTTCTTCTGAGGATGCCATTAGAAACCTTTGACAATTTACCTCATGTAACAGGAAGCCTCAGCATAGTCTAATTTGGTTCGCTGACCCTATTTCAAACATGCTGCAAAAGACATCTGTTTCTCGTCCAGCTGAGGAAGCTTTGCGTCCTCATTCTTAGTGCCTAAAATCATGCCTATGGTTACTATAGCAACCATCTAGAGCTGATTCTGTATGTGTGGCAAGGAGGATGCCAGCAACAATAGTGCTTCTTTTTCTTGATCTAGACTATCCCTGAGGCTGGTAGTTTTTCCTTTGTAAGTTTTCAGATGATAAACTGCAGCCTATATCAGAAGCACCAGATAAAATCCGTAAATTCTATTAAGATCTGTTGGCTGGGAGTTCAAAGAGTTCATTTAATCCCATACCACCTGTTCATTTCGGAACTTCTTATAGTGCCTACCAAGTGACTTGTTTAAAATTTTATTCTATTTTTTTCCTTCTCAAAGGAAAGAATCCTGTCCACTCTGGCACATTATGTGATTTCTGGCTTTCCAAGGTGCTAACTCATGAATATTCTTAATTAGAACTGTGGTTTCTCCATCTCTTTCAAATTGGGTGAGGCAGAAACTTAATTGCAGCAAGGGACCAGGAACATCTGGCAGGTCTAATGGCCATGATCTGTGGTTCCGAATATAATGTATGAATCACCAACAGAGTGGTGCATCAGTGTGACTTCTGAGATTATGGAGGGAAAATGAAGTAAAACAAATAATGACCTTTCAATTCAGTTTTCTAAAAGGTTCCAATGATTAACTGGCTACTGGCAGAGTTTACACCTCAGCTGAAAACAGAAGTAACAGCAGAAAGCAGGCACACCTGCTATCCCAATCGTGATGGGATGGTAAAAGGAAACATACCATTTTTCACATTAGCAGGCTGTCCAATGTTTGGCAGGTCTTTTCTAAATGATTTTGTTTTGCTTTCTTCATTAGTGTGAAGCTTAAAAAGAAGTTCTATTCAATTTCATATTATGAACTTGAGTTATGTCAAAACATTGTACTGATTATGACCTACCAATGACAGGCATGTTTAAGGGAATGTGTCCTGATATTTCAAAGGTGGCCCCTAAAAACTGAGTTGAGGGTAATTTGTGAAGAAATCCCTCTTTAGTTTTGGGATTTTAGTAGAATAAACTTAATTTTAAATGTTTACAGTTGAAAATCATCTGGAACATCAGGGAAAAAGCATTTAGGGAACATTCATTCGGTAAATATTCATAAACTGCATGCTATCTAAAATTTTTGTTAACTATGTAAGGAATAGTATGTAAATGTTCTTGATTATATTGAATGTATAAGAGACAAAATAAAGGTTCATTAATAGAATTCTGGTGTCATGATGGAGGTAGGGGTGGGGAGGGCAAGGGTACTAGTAATCTAGCTATAACTTGTCATTTTTAATTTATTAACTTGTATCACTTGACTTCCCTTTGTTCATCGATTTGCTCGAGCGGGCACCAGTAACATCTCCATACTTCCTGTCCCATGTTAGTATAGCCCAAGGGGGCATCTGCTTGCACCAGGAACATGAAGAGCCTCAAACCATTCATTCTGGTCATAGAAATGAGGGAATAATTGTTTGAGTTTTAGCATATCAAATACGACACGGGTGGCACTGGTAGCTTGCCACCCGTGTCGTATTTGATATGCCAAAAACCAGTAGCAATTTATTAAATTATATTTTATTTCCTTTTTGTTCACCATAATTTGCAATATTGCCAATGATAGGATTTCATGAAAACATTTCAACACCATACAGCTCACTAAAAAGACAATTTCTTCCATAATTGGCTCAGAGTCCCCCTCTCAAGCTTCCTGAAACTGTTTCTCCTGCATCTTCTTGTCATGGTAAGTTCAATTCTGTAAATCAGTTTACACATTCTGTTTTGGGTACAGAATTTGTTATTCTCATACTGTGCTTCTTTAAATTCCATATATAAGTAAAGTCATTCTGTATCTGTCTTCTTCTGTCTGGCTTCAATGCACATGATACTCTCCAGCTCTCTCAGTGTAGCAGCAAATTGCATAATTTCATCTTTTCTTATACATAAGTAGTAGTCATAATTTCTTTATTCAGTTTTCAGTTCTTAGACACTTGAGTTGTTTCCATATTTGGGCTATTGTGAATAATACTTCAATTAAATAGGAGTGCCCATGTCTTTTCTGAAGAGAGTTTTTTAGACCTTCACACCAAAAGAATAGAATTCAGAGTCCTGAGATAAACCCCCCAGATTTATGGACAGTTAATCTTTGAAAAAATAGATAAGTTTACTAAGTGGAGCAAAAGTAAATCTCTTCGCCAAATGGTGTTGGGAAAACTGGATAGTCACGTACAATTAATATGAAATTGGAACCATGAAAACATTTCAACCACAAAAGTAAACTCACAAAAGTAAACTCAAAGTATATTAAAGACCTCACTATTAGAGTAGAATGGATAAAATACACTGAAGAAAACATCAGCAGAACTCTTAAGGGAATTGACCACAGAGTTGTCTTCAATGAGATGACTACAGAGTCAAAGACAACACAAGTAAATGATACTAAATTAAATTAAAAAGCTTCTACACAGCAAGAGAAACTAAAACTCTAATAAAAAGACACTGCTGAATGGGAGAAACTATTCAAACACTGTACATCAGATAAAGGGCTAATATACAAATTATCTGTAAGGCAATCACAAAACTCAGCAGCAACAACAACAACAAATCTATTATCTATACAAAGACAGGGCCAGAACAAAAGGCAACAGGAAAGAAAAACTGAAGAATTGGACTTCAGTAGGAAGTTTGCCACTGGGATGAGGTGGGAAGCGGTGATAAGTTAGGGAAAGGAATAGTAATGATGGAGGGCAGAATTACCTGCCACAGAGGCAGCTGGGGTGGGGAGGAAAACTGAAGACATTGTTGGAGGGGAGAGGACACCGGTGAAAAGACTCGTGTCAGAACAGTTATGCTTGAAACTCAGTCATGAGCAGTTTTATAACTTTGTAATTTGTAGTGATTCAATTTTAAAAATGGGAATCTGAGGCTATTGGGCTTTTGGGTTGGGCTTTTGACTTGTACATAGCCAAGCTGGGTTCAATCCCAACACCTCATAAAGTCTGGCCCCTAAACATCACCAGGAGGAATCCCTAAGCGAAGAAGAGTCAGGAATAAGACCTGAGTACCACAGGGTGTAACCTAAGAACAAGATAAATAAAATGGGACCAGGAAATGAACGGGTGTTTTTCCCAAAGAAGACAAACTGTTCATCATAATTAGTCATAAGAGAGATGCAAATCAAAACAACAATACGATATCATCTCACACCACAGAGACTGGCACATATCCAAAAGAGCAAGAACAACAAGTGCTGGCGCGGATGCGGGAAAAGGGACACTCATCCATTGTTGGTGGGAATGTCGACTGGTACAGACTTTTTGGAAAACTGTATGGACATTCCTCCAAAGACTAGAAATTGAACTCCCATTTGACCCAGCCATACCACCCCTGGGAATATACCCTGGGAAGCCAAAAACAGGCAGTGGAAACACCATCCCTACTTTTATGTTCACAGCAGCATTATTCACAATAGCCAGAATCTGGAAACAATCAGATTGCCTGAGAATTGATGACAGGATACAGAAACTGTGGTACATCTACACAATGGAATACTCTGCAGCTGTTAGGAAAAATGAAGTTATGAAATTTGCCTATAAATGGATGGACATGGAGAGGATCATGTTGAGTGAAATTAGCCAGAAGGAGAGAGACAGATATAGAATGACTGCATTTATTTGCAAGACTTAAATATATATACATATATATACATATTATGATACCAATATCCAAGTTCAGGCGAAAGATGGATCAGGAGGTCTTGTCAAAGTTGGAAATTACCACAAACGTGTGGGAGCAGTGGTTAGATAAGACAGAGAAGGGAACAGTGTGCCAATAATTGTCGAAAGTGCTATTACCACATAGAACTTAGCATTAAATGCAGGCAAAAATATACACATGATAACCTCTAAGTATATATATTACAATCCACAATATGTAAGAGAAGGGAGGGAGAGAGAGAGAAAAGAGAGAGAGAGAGAGTAAGAGAGGAAAGAGATAAAGATAAAGAACCTGCCATAGAGGCAGGCTGGGGGACGGGGGAGGGAAACAGGGACATTGGTGGTAGGAAATGGGCACTGGTGGAGGGATGGGTGCTGGAACACTGTATGGCGAGGCCCAAGCATGAACATTCTTGTAATTGTTAATCTCATGCTGGTATAATAAAATATATTAAAAATAAATAAATAAAAATAAAACTGTGCTGGATTCCTGAGTTTTCATCCATTCCCGCCGGCTTCGGAGGTAGAAGGGAAATTGCTTCCTGATATTGTTGGGGATCCCAGCAGCTCCCCTACAGGGGACCTGTTTTTGCAATCATCTGTTGCAAAAAAGAAAAACAACAGCCTACAGAAAAGATGTTTATGGCAAACAAAGACAGGCATGGATATGGAGAGAGACCTAATTAAAATTTATAGTAAAAATTAAAGAAAAAATAGGGCCAGAGTGAGAACAGTATTTGCCTTGCAGGCAGCTGACTTTGGTTCAATCCATGGCATCTGAGCATGGCCAGTGGTAATTCCTGAGTGTAGAGCTAGACGTAATCCCTGAACATTGCCAGGTGTGACCCAAAAAAAAAAAAAAAAAAAAAACAAATAAAACTTCAATATCATAAACATTTGGAATTTTTAATGCTAATTCTACATGCAATCAGGAGCTGGCCAGGTTCGGTGGCAATATCAGATATGTGTTTATATATGACAGTATTTCAAAGAAGGTGAACTTTTTTTGGGTGTTTTTTTTTTAACATTTTATTATACCACCGTGAGATATACAATTACAACGTTGTTCACGCTTGGGGGTTTCGGTCACACAGTGTTCCAGCACCCCGCCCTCCACCAGTGCCCCTCAACCACCTCCCATGTCCCCAATTCCCTCCCCCTCCACATCCTGCCTAAATGGCAGGTTCTTTATCTCCTCTCTCTCTCCCTCTCTCTCCTCCTCCTTCTCCCACACATTGTGGGTTGCACTACGTACACTTGGAAGCCATCATTTGCATTTTTTTGTCTGTATTTAATGCTCAGTTCTATGTTGGTCTCAGACCTTTAGACATTTTTTCACACATGTTCCAAGAAGGTGAACTTTAAACGTGGCAGGGGTGAGCAAGTCAGGTAAATGAGCCGGAAGAAACAAAAATTAATAAGGGACAGAGGGGAAAGTAGGCATTTGAATTTAGAATTTTTCTACAATAGGGGCCGGAGCGATAGCCGAGCGGGTAGGGCGTTTGCCTTGCACACGGCCGGCCTGTGCTGGCCCGGGTTCGATCCCCAGCGTCCCATATGGTCCCCGAGCACCGCCAGGAGTAATTCCTGAGTGCAGAGCCAGGAGGTATACCCTGAGCATTGCCGGATGTGACCCAAAAAAAAAAAAAAAAAAAATAGATTTTTCTACAATATAATTGTAGGTTACAGTTTTGAAAAACAAACTAAACATGTTTTCACAAGTAATTCTTAAAACAACCCTGTGAAATTATTCCAATTTTCCTGAGTGATTTCCCAAGATCACTCAGGGAGTAAATGGAGGCACTAGAATTTAATATTTGCATTTAGTGGGGGAAATGACCATCAAATTTTGGTTAAATTGTAGATCTGGAAAAGTAGGCTGGAATGCAGTCAGATAAGAAAAATCACTCTCGACTGATACATTCAGGCCAGAAATACCAGTTAGCAGCTCAGGTAACACGAATCATTCCAGTCTAACCAAAACTTGACTAGGGTCCTATGCCCTTAGAGCTTTGACTGTAGGCTAGTATCACTTGTATCACTTGTCTCCCCATTGTCCATTGATTTGCTCAAGCGGGCGCCAGTAATGTCTCCATTTGTTGGGAATGAGGTCCATTATTTTACTGTATTTGGCATATCGAATACACCACGGGTAGCTTGCCAGGTTCTGCCGTGGTTCTGGGTTCATCCCAGGGGACCCAGTCCTTTTTATGTTAACCATCAACCATCTAGGACCCATGGGCCAGAGCCCTGGGCGTAGAGAAGCCTGTCTCCTGTCTGCAACCTACTGCAGCGGGCACCGCAGTCATACCTGCAACACCTCAAGTGGCAGAACTGTAGGCTAATAGCATACCTAAACTTGGACATGGAGATTATGTTGAGTGTAATTAGCCAGAAGGAGAGAGACAGATACAGAATGACTGCATTTATTTGCATGACATAAATATATATGTACATATTATGATATTAATATCCAAGGTCAAGTGAAACATGACCTTGTAACAGGAGGTCTTGCCAAAGGTGGAAATTATCACAAATGTGGGGGAGTCAGAGGCTAGGTAAGACAGAAAATGGAACAGTGTGCTAACAATTGTCGAGGGTACTAATACCAACTTAGAACTGAGCATTAAATAGAGGCAAAAGATACACATGACAACCCTTTAATCCATAGTCTGGAAGGGAAGGAAAAGAGAAAGAGAGAGAAAGGGAAAGAAATAAAGAACCTGCCATGGAGAAGGGCTGGGGGAGGGGAGGGAACCAGGGACGTTGGTTGTGGGAGATGGGCACTGGTGGCGGGATGGGTGCTGGAACACTGTATGACCAAAACCCAAATATGAACTTTTTAATTGTATATCTCACAGTGGTATAATAAAATACTTTAAAAAAAGCCTTCCTCACCACTCTTCATGCTTTTCTAAGCCTATTTCATTCCATTTACTAATCTCTTCATACTCCTGTGCCATACATCTAAGCAGATTTGATCCTAGGACAAACATCCTCTACCTTAGAATATGTTATGAATGTGGTAAGTTTCTAAAACTAAATGGGAATGTCAGGGAAGGGTTATGTTAAGAGGAGGTATATCTTCTACTATCATGGCAGTTTACTTTGATTTCCTTTTCCTCACTTCTTGTTTTTACCTCCTTTCCTGGTGACATGATTTCCACCCATGTTCAAAAGTTAAAAATTGGTGCTTTGTCTGGAGTATAAAGACCTAGAGAAATTGTTTTTAGATACAGAATTCTCCTTGAAAAGAGATCTATATAGACAGATGGATGGGGTCTGGAGGAATCATGGAATCATTGGAGATATGGCTGCCTTTGCCTATGTGAGGGTAAGTTCACACTGGCTTATCCCAGGTGTTAACAGCAAAGATGGAAGAACAAAGAGACATTAGGAACAATCATTTGTTTTTCAAATGACAGACAGGAAGGAAAGTTCGTGTGTGTGTTTGGTGTGTGTGTGTGTATGAGTGTGTGTTTTTTTTTAATCTTTCAGGCTCCTTTGCATCATTGAAAACTACCAAATCCTTAATGAGGTATATGGTGTATTTTTCTTCCTCATCAAAATGCTTTAGTTCTAGCTAAGATTGGGACATAAGGCATTATTCTCTTCAGTTGCAAAATAGACTATCAGCAGGTGGTCTCAGAAAAGAATTTTTCCAACATGTTGTATACTTTGTCAGGAATTTTTTAATGCTGCTAGAATTTTTTTAAATCATGATTTAGTTTCCAGATATTTAAACCTTTATTTCCATTTAGTTTGCTTTGAAAAGCAGCAGATTAGCTACAGCACAAGATTGTCTATGATCAGTGAGCAGCAGAGAACACTGACACAGTGAGAGAGCGGGAATGTGAGTCATTTGTCTTTTCAGCAGGCACACAAGTGATCCTTTCCTGCCATATGTTCCAGAGAATTCTTTATTTCCCTTCAGGTATTTGACCCCCTATTGAATAAAGGCATTGATCAAAGTTGAAGCTGTACAGTGACTGATAGAATAGCTTCAGCTTTCAGTAAATCAAATGTTGAAAAAGAATCAAAAGTGAAAGTCTTGATATTTAACTCCTATTCCTGAATCTCTAGCTTATGTGAACATGAGGATAATTCTTAACTATCCTGTGCTTCTGGTTTCTTAAAAAAATATGTACGCAGCCAACAAAAATTCTACAATGAGAAATATTTTTGTACATGTAGTGACCTTAGGAACGGAACCCTGTAAGTAAAAATGGTAATTTGAAATAAAGTTCTTTGTGTCTATTTCCAAAGAATTATGATTTGGAAAGTTCGTGAGGTGAAGGAGAACAAGAAGAAATAGACATCAAGTTGCAATACTGTGCCAAACATCTGGAGGAAAGAATGAGAGCATTATGGGAAAAACAGATGGATAGAAGCCTGGCCAGATAAAATTAAAGGAAACTCACCACCGAGCATCTGATTAGCTAAAAGAATTCTATCTAAAAGGAAAACATCCTCTAAAACCTATATTTAAAATAGTTTTTTGACAGAAACTCCTTTAAAAAATTAGAGTTCTTATCAACCCATGAGGTTTGCTTTTAAGGTTTTGTTTAATAATTAAGTACATTGTATGTTGTTTTAGAAACAAGATCCTAATTGATAAGCAAAAGGCTTACAGATAAAAATGTACACTGAAAGTTACTTTGTTATTTTAATGAAACTACTGAAATTTTATTTGTAAAAAATCAGAGTCTAAACCAATCAGCATTAGTGGGTGTGCTAAGTAACTGTCTGTCAAGGGAAGTTGATAACACCTCTCTGGGAATTGGCGTTGTCTCGGTAAGAAGGAGATTGTTTTCATATATGAGAATTTTTCTAGTAGCTATATTGACTACAGAACTGAAGATAAACAGTAAGCTCTAAAATAGAAAATTAGTACAATCATTAAAGATCATATATAATGAGATCAAAAGCAAATTTACAATGATATTATTTCATTTGACAATAGAAATACTCTATGATACTTGATATGAAAACATGATCGAGTCCTCTAAACTTAAGCCTTCCTGGTCTTACAGAGGCCCTGCTAGTGGGGTCAAAAGTCTTGCAACAAAGAGTACACATTCTTCTGCCATCCATTACTTTCATAGCCCAGATGGAAAGGTTAATGTCCAAATAAAATGGTTTAATACCCCAATCCAGGAATGGGTGTTACATACCCCAGTCCAAGAGCCTGTGGTATTTCCTGGGAAGTCTAGTGTTTGCCAAGTTACCCTTTGCCCAGACTTTCTGCTTCATCTGCAGTCTTGAGCCCCGCTTACTTTCCTATCTTCCATTGATGCTCTCCTCTTTCCATTCTCTTGCCAACTTCCCTTTTCAACATTTATTCCAAAGTATTCCACCAAGAAACCATTGTTTGGAGTTTCTTAGACTTTTGCCAGTGTTTTAGAATAATGAAAAGGAACAAACAACAACTGCAATAATAATACACAGGTAAAGGCTGAATTCAAGAGGCCGGAGCAATAGTACAGTGGATAGAACATTTGCCTTGCATGCCGCCAACCAGAGTTTGATCCTCAGCATCTCATATGATCCTCCGAGCACTGCCAGGAGTAATTCCTGAGTGCAATGCCAAGAGTAACCCCTTAGCATTGCCAAGAGTAATTAAAAAGCCAAAGTAAAGAAAAAAGAATTTACTGCACTTGTAGTTCCTCTTGTCTCCTTTGCCTGCTAAGCAGAATTTTTTTTCATTACAGTTTTAAACCCTGGCATGCCATCCTGCTGTTGGGTATTTTGTTCTTAGCAAGATTAACATTTTCCAGTATTTCAATTTCCCTAGCTTACATTCTTGTCCTCCCCACCTTCCAGAGAAAACATAACCATACCTAGAGAAGACCATTCAACCCATTATCTGAGACTTTTTTGTATGTGCAATGAGACTCTTTGCTAGGGTTGTCTTTTGTCCTAAGTTAATGGAAATGTAAAAGCTGCTAAAAATGGATTTCTTTTCTTAGTTCTTTTCTATTCCTTCCTTCCTTCTTTCTTCCTTCCTTCTCTCCTTCCCTCCTTTTCTTTCTTTCTTCCTTCCTTCCTTTCTTCCTTCCTTCCCTCCTTCCCTCCTTTTCTTTCTTTCTTTCTTTCTTTCTTTCTTTCTTTCTTTCTTTCTTTCTTTCTTTCTTTCTTTCTTTCTTTCTTTCTTTCTTTCTTTCTTTCTTTCTTTCTTTCTTTCTTTCTTTCTTTCTTTCTTTCTTTCTTTCTTTTCTTTCTTTCTTTCTTTCTTTCTTTCTCTCTCTTTCCTTTCCTTTCTTCTTTTTTCTCATTCCTTTATTCTTCTTCACCCTCCTATAAGATTTCTAAAGAAAACAATGTGTTCAAATCAGTAAATCGAATATTTCAGATATTTACTTCTCACTCAACATTTTTGTAACTCTTAAGAAATATTCTTGGATATTTAAATTGTCTGCCATTTCATAGAAGAAAGCCATAGACATGAACATGAGACCCAGATTGAGTTCCATGTTTAATATGTTTCAGTTCAAGCTATTCCTTGAGTCCAGGATAGGGAGTTTGGGAATGAATTATGTAATAAAGACAATTATCACTAAAATAAAGAAGCCAACAAGAGCCACAAGGTGAAGATAATTTGAGAGCTGTATTTTGAAACTACAGTAGGGTAATTCCCAGGAATTCTAAGGAACCATTTTTCAGTTTCATTTGAATCTGGCCCCCAAAGCTGATTTTGTCTTCATAAACTAGTTTAAGGATAAAGCCACAATACTATTTTATTCCACAAAGAATAAAGTGAAATATTCATTTATTTGCACCAGACTTGCTAAGCCATCAATGAACTTAAAATCTTTATTGATTCTGCCTTGCATTTGGTGCACTGTGTTCCCCTCATTAAACCAATGTTAACTTAATGCAATTTGCATAATAAGTGTTGAAATATTGTATTAAAAACTCATATGTGCATTAACAAGTTCAACATACAAGTGAATAAGTGAAACCAAGAAGCAGATCATGACAAAAGAGTAATAGTGCATTAGGGAACAAAGTTTGATGTTCTGAGTACCCTCATTGGCAGGTATCTCAGCTGCTGTGTCTTCATCATAGGAGGGAGAATGAGTTGGACAGGCAGAAAAGAAAATAAGTCCTGAGTAGTAGTTGGGAAAGAGGGGCATTTTGTTAACTCAAGAAATTATTCTCCATTAAAACCTAAATTCTTCATTTCCTTTTCAATAAATTCTACTTTATGCTTCAAAGCCTCTTAAGTTCTTTGTAAATCTCTCCCTTTTTCACACTAATCCATAATGATTTACAGATGGATGAACTACCATTATGGTGAAATGGTTAAGATCTGTGGGTCTTGGGATCAGTCAGTTTTTCATTCCAATTCTTGTTCTGATATAAATTTTTTCGGGTGAATGCCGACCAGTTATATAACCTCTGTTAGCCTCAAGGTCATAAAACCTAATATTCACAGACCATTGGCTCCATGTCTGGGACTCCTTATAGGCACTATTCTTACATTATCTCATTTAATATTGACTATATAATGCACATTCCTTGGCTGTCTTTATTTTATAAATGAGAAAATAGAAGCAAAGATTGGGACGTCAATGCACAAAAGGTCATTTGGCAAGTGGTAGAAGCCCAGGACACTAATTGTTTACAGGGAGAAGTGTTATCTCTCTTCTGGCAGGGAGAGGCCAGGCCACACCTCAAACCAAGACCTTGACATTGGAGCTTGGCACTAACCACTTTGTTTTGTTCTTTCCCCAGTTTCTCCCCATACCTATGATCTAGGTGCTCAGTTGCAGTTAGAAATCAAGAAATAAGTATTTAGTTTCCTTATCATGGTATGCACACAAAGCAAACATTCCAAAATTGTTTTCACAAATGAAAGCTATCATTTTAGGCTTTGTTTTACTTAACTATGTATATGTTTGATATTTTTTATCCAATTAATCCTTAGCTGCTTCCTTATACTATTAGCCTTCTGTCTTTCCCATTTCCTTACCATTTTGTAGCCTATAAAGAGAATGACCTGGGTCCCTAACCTAATTCCCCACACAGCATATGTGCTGCCCTTGTAATGGATTAGAGATTATTCTAGATTGAGACAGTGTCTGCTTCATTTTTCTCCAGTTGAATCCAAAGGTATCAACATATGGCAGTGTACATATTATTGTGCATTCTTCTCTTATGTCCTCACACTCTGCACTACTTGAAAACACATATGAGTCACTGACCCTGCCAAAATCAGAGATCTGAAGAAAGAAAGAAGGCAGGGGTGAAGGGAGGGAGGGTGTAGAAGAAAAATGTAGGGGAGAAAGCTAATAAAACTCTGCCTCTTTTTTGAACATTGCTAGGCATCAATTAACAAAGTTGTGACATTTCCCTATTTGATGACATTCCTCTATTTGTCCCAAACTTTAGCTCCCAGGGTTGCTTGCAATTTATATTAACCACCATAGCAGAGAAAACTTTCATCCTTTTTAAATGTCAGACAAAATCAAGAATGTGGCAGTCATGAAACTACCATTCTGCACTAACAGAATCAGTATTGCACCTTAGGAATCGGGACATAAGTCCTCCACAAAGTTGTCAAGGAGCTTCTATTTTTGGTCTCCAGTCTGTTTCAACAGTGATGATAAAATTGGGCCAAAAGAACACAAAAAATAGTTGAGGGCATCTATAATGAAAGGGACATGGAAGGCGCTTGGATGTGTCAGATGGAGGAGACATTTTGAAACAAAAGAAAATCTGGAGGCAGATTAGTTAACATTTATGCTTTCATTCAACAAATATTTGCTGAGTGCCTATTTGGTGCAAAGCACTGCACAGGGCAATCTTACGGAGCATATACATATTAAACAGGATCAACTTCTGCCCTTATCTTCAGTCAAATCAGGGAGATAAGGCATGCACATATTTATTATTTAGCAGTGTTATGTAAACGTTTTGAGGTGGGAATCTGTGGACTAAGAGGCTATACTTAGTCATTCTACTGAAAATGAAGATGCAATCAACCTGGCCCAGAACATCATCAGCCAGACAGGGCAGAGACCTTTTCACAAAGGAAACACACTGGTCCCCATTTCAGATTCTCAGACAATGCACTTTCCTGACTTGCTACTACTTCAGATGTGGCCAGGAGTACATGAATCATGCTGAAATGCCTGTCATGAACGCTAGGGATTTCACTGCTGTAAAAGAGCAGATTCCAACATATGCTTTGGTTGAAGAGTTTAGTGGTACTGTACTAAACTCTAGTCCTGCAGCCATTTGTCCATTCTTCCTTCCATCTTGTGGGCACTTTGTCACTTCACCATTGCCTTCCGCATGATTCAATTTATAGAGTAAAATTATGCAGCATAAAATTTACCGCTTCAAGAGCACAGTTCTATGGCATGAACTAAATTCACATTGTTATGGGTCTACTACCGTCGTCTATCTCCAGAACATTTTCATTTTCCCAGACTGGAAAACCACATCTATTAAACATGAGCTCCCCATTTCCCCTTCCTCAGACCCTGGGACTCACCATTGTCTGAATCTAGGAATTTGACTATTCTATATGACTCACGCCAGTGGAATTACACTGTATAGTCTCCTATGTCTGTCTGCGCCACTTAGCTTAATGTTTTTATGGTTTATCCATGTTGCAACATGTATCAGAATTTTTTTTTTACCTCAAAACTGAATACTCTATTGAATGTACATATAAAATTCTTTTTATTCATCCCTCAATAGACATGAGGTTAATTTCCACCTTTCAGCTAGTGTGCAAAATGAACATTAGGGTATAAATATTTGTTTAGGCCTTTTTTTAAAAAAACAATGGTATAAAATATTGATACTTAAAATCAAGGGATATATATTTTTAAATATCCTCCTATCCCAGGAAGAAGATAGCTCACAGGGCTGAAATGCATGTCTGACAGGCAGCATAGCCTAGATGGTATTCTCAGCATTGCATATCACGAACCAACTACTGCCAGCTGTACCCTGGGGCCCCCGGTACTTTCAAGCATGACTCCTTCAGCCCATAGTACCACTGGGTGTCAGCATTGAACCATCCAGCCCTCAAAGTCAGTCAGCTATTATCAGAAGTGGCCGTGGGAGTTCATGAGCACTGTTTAAGAAGATTCCCCAAAAAACAAACAAACAAACCTTTCTATCCTAAAGAGTTGCATTGTAAGAACTAATAGAGTCATTTCTCTTTAACCTATTCTTTGATCATGATTAGATTGTTTTAGAAGTTATTTTACTAATTTTTATTAAGAGTAACATAAGTATACAGATTAAGAAACTTTAGGTATATAGAATCATTAAGGTTATTTTATTTCAGTCCTATACTGTTTTTCAATAAATCTATAATCATAATGAAAGTAACCTTATAGCCAGCATAAGTTTGGTCAATACAGGTGGACTTTATTTCAAAGTAGATCAAAAGGGCTGGAAATGTAACTCATTCATAGAGCATTTTCTGTCCTTGTGAGAGACCCTAGATTAATCCCCAGCACCACAAAATACTAATAAACAAATAAATTATTATTACATAAAATGGAAAATAAACTACAATTTACGCTTTCTAATACTACCACTTTTATATTATTTAAAATTATATTTAAAAATATATGTATATTATATAAGGAAAGAAGATGTGTAGTAATAACTCATGGATAACATAAATATATGGACCAAAATATAGCCTGAAAACTATGGATGGGTTTTATGTTTCAGTGGTTAAAAAGTATTGTAAGAAATGCACACAAAATACAAAACATACAAACTTCAACTCTCAGTATGCATGAGATTTTATTTTTATTGGAATATAACCTCACTCATTCATTTACATATTATCTATGAATGCTTTGGAGCAATTATGGCAGGGTTGAGTAGTTGTGGTAGAGATAATATAGCTCTCAAATACTAAATATTTATAATCTCCCCTTTAATAGAAATGGCAAAACACTGATATAAATCATTGATCTTATTCACTTCCTCATTTACAGTTGAAGAATCCAAGGCCAGGTATGAGTCCTGTTAGAACACAGATCTGAAACCTTTGAGTGGCTAAAAAGAGTTCACCTCCTGAGTTCCTAAACCACGTGTCCATGTGTTCCTGGATTACAGCACACTCTCTTACTTTACAGCTGAATATCAAGAATGAAATCCCCTTTTGCTTCATGTTAATAATGTAAGAAATCTTGGCTCTATTCTTTTTTTTTTTTTTTTTTTGTTTTTTTTGGGTCACACCCGGCGATGCTCAGAGGTTGCTCCTGGCTCTACACTCAGGAATTACTCCTGGCGGTGCTCGGGGACCATATGGGATGCCGGGATCGAACCTGGGCCAACACCGGCCGGTGCAAGGCAAACGCCCTACCCGCTGGGCTATCGCTCCGGCCCCTTGGCTCTATTCTTAATATCCTCTGCTAAGAAGAAAGAGATATACTTAGTTTCTACCTCCTTGGTAAGAGTGACTTTGGTTCCTAATTATCTATGTTAACCTCTGTCATTTTATAAACTATTTTTTTATAATTAAGTGCTTACTAATTTCTCTAAGGACAAAGCCTAAGTGACTTAATATGAAATAAGTATCTTCTTGACATGACTTCAACTTAACCTTCCCAATCCTCTCTCTCCATTAGTGGCCCTTCTTCTCTCTCCATCCTTCATAAAGTGCTCAAAGGATTTCTGTAAGCTGGAGTACCCCTGCAGATACTTCTTGTCTCTGAGTATTTGTTCCTGCTATGCCTTCACCAGGGAAAGATTAATCTTGTTCTTCAAGAGAATTCCTCTTTTGTTGGAGGACATGTTTAGGTAACCTGGGAGCTTTGTTGTTTTGCCCACTCCCAGCTTAATCTTATTTAAGTCAAGGTTCATTCTAATGAGACCTCTCTTCTATGTAAACACTGCTAGAGGGTGTGGCAATTACAGAAGTCACCTTGATTGAATAACTTCTGACTTATACATCTACTAAGACTTCTATGTTTTCTAGATTGGGCACAGCTCCTCTTTATACCCACTGCACCCAGCGTGGGACAGTTAGAATTTACCAGGAGACTACCACCCTGGCTACGTTGAGACTATAGGAAGACTATAGGAAGGATCATACTAGTTTGCTCTAAGCAGGCGAGTGTGACCCTTTTCAGTACACGAGAACAAGATACTCAGAATCACCCTGATGCAGATAATAATAAGGACCTTGTGGGTACCATCTAGATTACATGAAGCTCATGAAATTAAGATGTATTACGTTATATCAGCCCTCTCTCTCTAGTGTTTTATGCGTATAATCTTGGTAGAAAGGATTAGACCTTGGCATAACCTTTGTTTATACCTGCAATAGGGTGTGGCACCACACTCTGTTTAGAGTTCTTTGTTGACATGACCCTCCCGATTGGATTATGTTGGTGTATATAAGGGCTGACTTGAGGCCCCTTCACTTTTACCTTTTGGGCCTTTTGCTTTTGGCTTTTGGCATTTTGCTCTTTGGCCTTTTGGTCCTTCTGGGTAGGACTCAGCTTGGGTGAGATCCTCTTTCTTTGGTGGGAGACTTAGGCTCTTTTGTATGGTCTAAATTCGGACCAGAGCTAAAGTTTGTTCATTTTATTGGTGTGCTGTGGAAGAGCTTTTGTACTATTAAAAGCTTTTTTGGAACTGCACCGGACTCGTGAGTTTTCATCTGTTCTCCCCGCGTCCTTGGAGGTAGAAGAGAACCTCTGTCCTGACACTGTCGGGGACCCCTGCGGTGTTCCCTGACACTCTTTCCCCTCTAAGATCCAACCCAATGTCGGATTATACCCAGATCAATCTAACCCTTTGAGAAGTCTCCCCAAGTCCTATGATAGGCGCAGTTTTTCACCATCTTTCAGTGTGGACTGTGGTCAAAATCATTACAGGAATGCTGTTTAAAACACCTGAATTTATTTTGCAAATAGAAAAGAAAGCATTGCTAATAATTAGCAGAAAATATGACATCAATGAGGAAGGTTCATAGACATTTCCAAAGCTTTTAATTCAGAGATGTGAATCAATGCCATTTGCTTATCATAATTCACAGAAGCTTGTGCTAGCTCCATGTGTTCTTATAGCAGTTTTTGACATAATGCGCAGCTACTGTAACTACAATTTCTGAGTCATGATGCTTTACACTAATATGTACAAAGCATTATGTTTTGAAAATGAAATATTTTCCAGTGTTTATTCTGAAAGGGCATCTAAAAACTAGAATAATGAGCTGAGTGCTTCATTTTAATCAGTTCTCATCAAATAACAAAACTGACTCAGCTGAATTCTCTGTTTGGGTTTTCTTCACTCTTCTTACAGTGATAAGACCTCAATGTAGACACTTATCAGCTCAGCTCATTAAAAGCTTTCCAGAGATGAGATGTCATGTAAGTGTGACTAGGAGGAGTCTAGAGGATGAACTATCAATTTCGGTCTTAGTGTTTTATTAGGTTGCTATAGTGCCTTGAAGAAATGTGTACATAGCATGTGCAATAGGCCACTGGACCATGATTTCATTCTGCTCTGTGTATTTTTCTTCACTGCCCTGCTTTGAAGGGACAATAATATCACTGCAGTAAACTTTAGAACAGTCATCCATTTCCTAAGGATTACTGCAGAGGTTAAATATAAACAAAAGCTGACTTCCTGTGAGAGAACCCTTGTCCAAATCTTTCTTTCTTTCTTTTTTTTTTTTTTTTTTTTTTGCTTTTTTGGATCACAACCGGCAATGCTCAGGGGTTACTCCTGGCTCTGCACTCAGGAATTACTCCTGGCGGTGCTCGGGAGACCATACGGATGCCGGCCAAGTGCAAGGCAAACGCCCCACCCTACCCACTGGGCTATTGCTCCGGCCCCAAATCTTTCTTTCATTGACTTCTATTTGAGTTTACAGGAAGTCAATGTCTCTGAGAACTCTCTCTCTCTCTGTCTCTGTCTCTCTCTCTCTCTCTCTCTCTCTCTGCTTTTTTTGGGTCACACCCAGAAGTTCTCAGAGCTTACTTCGTGCTCTGTGCTCAGGGATCACTCCTGCCTGGAGGGGATCTGGGACCATATGGGATGCTGGAAAGTGAATCCGGTGGGAGTATGCAAGGCAAACACCTTGCCCATTGCACTCTCTCTCCAGCTATTTTCTTAGTGGGCAAATCATCATAGCAATCCCTACAGCCCTGTTTATTTATGACAATTAAGTTATGTCTTTCATATTTATACCCACAATTAAGTATGCAATGCCTTCTTTGACCACATCATCTTCAATTTACGGTTTTGTCTGACTGATGTTGCTGTCGTCCCCAAATTTTAAACAGGATTGGACCATCGTCTCCTTCAGGCAAAATTATATTTCAATCAATGGAGAGAAAAGGCTGCAAAGTTTAAGAACAGAACTCCCAGAACGACCACCAACTGGGAACTCTTTGGCACCCTTGCAGCAACATGGGAAGATACCATCATTGACGACATCGATGAAGAATACAACTGACTGGTTCAGCACCTCCATGATTGTGTAAAGAATGCTGAGAGAGAAAGACACAAAAGGACGCCTGTCGTCTGAAACTCTCGAGCTCATTCACCAACATGGCAAGGCGTGAACCTCAGGTGACCAAATGCTAATGTCCAAGCTTGCTAAACCATGCAGAGAAGCGATAAAAGAAGACCTCAAAGACAGAAGAGCAGAAATACTGGAAGATGCAGCAGAAGCCAGGAAAGCATTCGCAACGCCCGCCTGTCCTTCGCCAACTATAAGACCAAGATGACTGCCCTCCGACGCCCTGATGGATCTATCACATCTTCCAGAAAGGCAATGGAGATTATCCATGACTTCTACTCAGATCTCTTTGATAGCCACATCCACCTGCCCACATACCAAATTCCACAGGATGGATATGTCATTCCCAACGTTCTCCATCTAAAATCCGACATGCCATTTCGTCGGTAAAGAAGGGAATAGCACCAGGCACAAACACCTGAAGAATCTGCCGTCGGTGCTCATCAATACACTAGCTTGGCTCTTCACACGCTACCTGTCCGAATGCAAGGTGCCCTCCCAATGGAAAACCAGCAGGACAGTTCTACTGTTCAAGAAGGGAGACATTCACGACATCGGCAACTATCGCCCCATCTGCGTGTTGTCCGTCATCTACAAGCTGTTTACACGAGTCATCCTGAACAGGATTGGCAGAAAATTAGATGAAGGACAACCATGTGAGCAAGCAGGCTTCCGGAAAGGATTCAGCACAATTTACCATATCCACACGGTAACCAAGCTCATTGAGGATTGTAGGGAGTACAAGATGCCACTTTGTCTCACGTTCATTGATTTAAAGAAAGCCTTTGATTCTGTGGAGACTGAAGCGGTCATTGAAGTCCTAGCCTAACAGGGTGTTCAAACCCAATACATCAAGATCCTTCGTGAGCTGTATTATGGATTCACCACCAGGATCTCACCATTCTACAAGGAAGTGATCATTGATGTCAAAAGAGGGGTTCGACAGGATGATACCATTTCACCAAAACTCTTCAGCGCCATCCTCGAGAACATCATGCAACAATTAGAATGGGAAGGAATGGGAGTGAAGATAGATGGTCGGCAACTACACTACCTCCGCTTTGCTTATGACATTGTTCTAATAACACCAAACATTAGCCAAGCGGCACAAATGCTGGTTGACTTTGACCCAGAATGTGGAAAGATAGGTCTACAGCTGAATCTAAAGAAAACTAGGTTTATGAAAAATGAAGTAGTTCCAGAGGCCCCATTCAATCTCAATGGAACAGATATCTCTGAATGCAGCAGTTATGTGTACCTAGGTCGAGAAATCAACATGATGAACGACATAAAACCTGAGCTGCACAGGAGGAAAGAGAGCGGCATGGAATGCTTTTAAAGGCATTGAAGAAATAGCTAAAAGGACAAAGAACCTCTGGCTCTGGGCACATCTCTTTGACTCCACCGTTCTCCCTGCATTAACATACACCTCAGAGACCTGGGCCCTACGAAAGCAGGATGAGAATGCTATTCGGGTCTCCCAGAGAGGCATCGAAAGAGCTATGCTTGGAATATCATGCCTCACTCAAGTGAGAGAAGGAATCTGGAGTTCTGACCTCTGTCGCTATCCCAGAATCAGAGACACTGTCTCGTTTGCCAGGGCATAGAAAATCAGATGGGCTGGACATGCGATTTGGAGACAACCGCTGGACTAGAGCCATTACCGACTGGATCCCACGGGATGCCAAAAGATCACGTGGCTGCCCACCTACAAGATGGTCAGACTTCCTTGTCAAGATCCTGAAGGAACGGTTTGAGGCTCTTCATATTCCTGAATCAACCAGATGCCATTGGACTACATTGGCACGTGATAGGGTCCAATGGAAATGTTACTGGCGCCCGCTCGAGCAAATCGATGAATAACGGGATTCAAGTGATCAAGTGAAGTGACCCTCAATTAGGTATGCAATGCCTTCCTATCAGGCGATGCATCCCAAATATTTCCTGCCAGATAGATGGTTATGAGTTGTAAAAAAAAGAAGTGCTGTCTTGCCACATCCTGTGGATCAACTGGAAGGGGACAGTCTCCACTCTAGGGAGTTAGTGGTAAGCTCTTGGAGAGAGCAAGAAAGAAACATATCCAAACCGGGCTGAGTGCCAGGAAGAAATCAAGAGTAGAAATACCTTGAAGGAGGTGACAAGAATTAGTTTCTGCAGGCTGAGGTGGGAACGGTCAGGGGAAGGGATTGTTGCCAAATAAATGGCTAGAAACAGCTAAAACCAGAATCAAATGACACTATTCTCCATAACAGGAGTGGCACTTGTTACCTCATCTAGCCACATTGCAGGAAAGGCTTTCACAGCACTCTGATCTTTCTAGGTGGGACCAAAGGCCAGTTACTGAGAATACTGACACCTTCTGGGATATGCCACCCATACACAGCTGATTAAAGAGGAATATGTGAAGAGATCTTATGCACGTTTTATAGCACAAACATGCACGTTTTATAGCACAAGCATATGATGTGTAGATAGTTTGTCTTACTTGGGCAACCCCAAATTATATTTTTGAGAAAGCTTGACACTTTGTAGATTCATTCATCCAATGAACATCAATTGTGTCATGGATTATATATATAATCCATGTATATGTATATATATGTGTGTATATATATATATATATATATATATATATATATATATATATATATACCTGCTATTATGATGAGTACTGAAAAAATAAAGACACAGTCTCTGCCCTCTGGGAGCTCAGAACCTAACCCAGAATGAGGAAATAAACAGAAGAAAACAATAAACTCATCATAAGGAAAGAGGAAGTGAGTGGTAGAGGTACAGCAGAGGAGATTAGTTCAAACATGACAAGATTTACCAGAGTAGCCAAGTACAATAGCAGTTCAAGGCAATAAATAGCATACATTTAGGATATTACAGGTGGTGCAGAGAGAGTTGAAGCAAAATTTCTAGAGGCAAAGGAAAATATAGCAGACTGAGCCATGCACATCCTTCCAAAGATTTGGAATTATATCTTAAAGCAAATTATATCTTAATTATATTTAAAGCCAATAAATCATTGTAAATAGAGATGTAATGTATGTCTTTTACATTTATGAGAAAATAATTTTGTATTTGACGTTTAATCTTTTGAATAATTTTGTGCCTACAAATATATCTAAGTATGCAACTCAAAATTGCATTTTAGGAAATTGTCATTCTAGATTCTATAATAATTTACATTCTTTGTGTTGCTGTCTTATAATTTGGCCCTATAAGTATCTACTTTCTATAAAGGCAATTCTATTTTCTTAATTGATTGAGGTTCTGTGATTTATAATAATGATGGTTTCCCACGCACATATTTCCAATACCACATGCATCACCAGTGGCTGCTCCTCCTCCCCGAAGGATCTCAATAACCTCAATGTTCTATATAACTCCTCCTACCAGCTCTATTGTGTGGATTAGTTCTCCTGCTGTGTTGCCTTTAATCCTTCCTTGCTACCTTGCTGTGTCTCTAAGTCCTGCACATGAGAGCTCATTCTGTATCCATCATGAAGGCTAATTTAAACCTAAAATTAAATTTTCAACTTAAAATGAAGACATTATTGATTCTAGTATAAAGGTTTAAATTGTGCCTCTGAAGGACATAAAGGAATTTGCTGAAGATACTTCTACATGTGAGGTTTCATTTAGGCATAGAGGCAGCTGGTGAGTAGAGCAACTATTTTAGGACACACAGAGAAATAAAGCTACCAAGGTGCTCTATGGACCATGCTCAGCTGCCTGAAATGGATTTACCTTGAAGAACCAGCAGCCCTATGGATACCAGATCTTTGTTTTCCCATTGATTCCTTCTGGGCAGCAGAATTTTAGCTATAACCATTGTGGATGTGTCTTTTCTTCCCTTCAATCTATCTGCCTCTCTGTCACAATCAAGCAGTCTCCTTTGCTCTTCAGACTTACCAATAAATTCTGCTCACTTCTGATTCTGCCTCAAAACTTCTCTCCTGGCCCCTGCTTCCTCATGGTCTACTTGGTATATAAAATATGCTACCGTTTGCTGCTGCTACAAATGGCTGTCATGTTTTACTCATGATCATTGACCTTGCAGGGCAGAACCTTGTAGAGTAGTGCTTCACAAACTTCTGGCCCAGTCTGTATGCAGGCCTTCTGGTGTTAATTGTGGGACCAGGCAAGGAGATAGGCAAGACAGGATATAAAATCCCTACATCTCCAGGATTACTTGAGCTTTTCCTAAGCAAGGACTGAACCTGAGGTTTGCCTCTACATTTGGGATTTAAGAGCCATTTTATTTATATCCATCCTAGAACAACATTCTACCAGAAAGTAGTTCTATTGCAGCTTAACTGCTCCTTTTCAATATCACCCACAATTCTTTTCTCTCCACTCACCAAGTCTCAGCAATACTAAACTTCCTTATGTTTCTCAACAGTCTCTCTCTTCAGGTCAGATCATTTGAATGTGCTGTTTCTTCTACCTAAAGCATCTTCATCCAGCTCCCATTGGTTTGAACTCCTTCTCACTAGATAGGTTCGAATTTGACTGCTATCTCTACTAAGAGATCCCCTCTGGCCTAATGAATAAGAAACTCTATGGAATTGGTGCAGTTCACAGTGATCTTTGAAATCCACTCACTAAGAGAGACAATGCAAAAGAATTACACAATAAGCAAGGGAGATTCTTAGTTCTAAAAGACTTGTGTACCATTGCAAACTTATTCAGATATTTAGAAATCTTTTTGTATACACCTATAAACAGTTTATGTGATAAGTGACATAAAGAGCACAGAATCAATCAGAGACTAATGGTACCATACTCCATGAACTCTAAAGTTCACAAAGTTAATTCATTTATTTACTGAACAAAACCATGGCAGTAGCCAAGTATAATTGAGATAGGATAGTTATAGAAGGCATCTTGTATTCATAAATCTGCTTTGAGTTGAGATGTAAGATGTAAATCAGGAGGATTTGGGGGAAGAGCAACCCAAACAGAGGAAACAAAGCAGACAAAGGTTTGATGCATTTGACAAACAGAAAGGAGACAAATATGTTTGGAGAATAGAGCCAATGTTGGAGAGAGGGGAAAAGGGGTGTGCAGAATGGGGCACAAATCAACTGTCATGGCAATGGCGAAGTGCAGAATTAATTTCCCTGACAATAACCAATACCCAGAATATTTTAAGCAGCCTGGTGACAAGAAGGAATTCTCAGTTTCAGTTTCAGAAGAATTCTTTGCCAACAATGAAAAAAAAAACAGATTCTTCAATAAATGATGCTAGAAATACTGGACAGTCACATACAAAGATTGACATTAGACTACTATATAAAGCTCACAAAATTAACTGGAAATGGCTTAAATAATTCAGTATAAAAATGAAATTATAAAACATTTAGAAAGGACACGCGTGGTATCCAATTGACATCAGCATTAGAGTGTTTGTCAGGATTTGACTCCAATAGGAAAGAAAACAAGAAAAAATAAATAAATCAGACTACAAAAAAACTAGATTTCCGAACAATAGAGAACTCATATATCAAAATTAAAAGGCTGCCTCTTTGGGAATCACTGGGAAGTCGTCAGATGGAGGCGTGGTCGCCCTTTCTCCCCTCCATTTTTGTCGAGCCTGGTGGTCCCACTCAGGAGCTGCCGCGGGCCAGCATCCAGGGTCTCGCAAAGCGGCTGGGGAGGCTGGAGCTCGGCTCGTGCTGGGCCTTAGCTGACCATGGAACCCGGAGGAGGGCAGATGGGCTTTGGGAGTGGGCCCGTCGCCTCCAGGGGGTCCCGGAAGCAGCGGATGAGACTTCGCCCATCACACTAGCCACCATTTTCGCTGTCCGGACGCTGGAAACTGCCTCATGACCAGAGGAACAGAGCAAAACCAGTTCGAGCCCAGGTCGCGGCGCCGCTTGCGGCTACGCGGGGCCACTAAAATAGTGAAACAGTAATGTCTTTTAGTGCACTGCATTCCACGAAGAGCAGGAAAGTTTGTTGGGAGGGAGCTATAGAGAGGAAAGAAATGACATGCAGAACCCGCCAGGTGGTTGGGGTGCGGGAGGTGGGAGGGAGATGGGGACATTGGTAATGGGAGATGGATTTGGGTGGAGGGTGCGTGTTGAAACCCTGTGGAACCAAGACTCTACATGAGCATCTTTCAATTAAAAAAAAGGTGGAATCTACCACAGACATGTGGGAATCAGAGGTTAGGTGAGACAGAGAAGGGAACAGTGTGCTAATATTTGTCAAAAGTGATAATGTCAGCCTAGAACTGAGCATTGAATATAGGAGAAAAGATATACATGATAATCTCTAAATGTATGTATTGCAATCCACAATGTGTAAGAGAAGAGAGAAAGAAAGAGAGAGAGAAAAGAGAAAAAGAACTTGCCATAGAGGCAGGCTGGGGGAGGGGGAGGGAAGTGGGGACATAGGTGGTGGGAGATGGACACTGGTGGAGGGATGGGTGCTGGAAGACTGTATGACTGAAACCCAAACATGAACATCTTTGTAATTGTATATCACATGGTGGTGTAATCACTTGATCACTTGAATCCCGTTATTCATCCATTTGCTCGAGTGGGCGCCAGTAACATTTCCATTGGACCCTATCACGTGCCAATGTAGCCCAATGGCATCTGGTTGATTCAGGAATATGAAGAGCCTCAAACCGTTCCTTCAGGGTCTTAACAAGGAAGTCTGACCATCTTGTAGGTGGGCGGCCACGTGATCTTTTGACATCCCGTGGGATCCAGTCGGTAACAGCTCTTGTCCAGCAGTTGTCTCCAAATCGCATTACATGTCCAGCCCATCTGATTTTCGATGCCTTGGCAAACAAGACAGTGTCCCTGATTCTGGAATAGCGACGGAGGTCAGAACTCTGGATTCCTTCACTCACTTGAGTGAGGCGTAATATTCCAAGCATAGCTCTTTCGATGCCTCTCTGGGAGACCCGAATAGCATTCTCATCCTGCTTTCGTAGGGCCCAGGTCTCTGAGGCGTATGTTAATGCAGGGAGAACGGTGGAGTCGAAGAGATGTGCCCGGAGCCGGAGGTTCTTTGTCCTTTTAGCTATTTCTTCAATGCCTTTGAAGGCATTCCATGCTGCTCTCTTCCTCCTGCGCAGCTCAGGTTTTAGGTCGTTCATCATGTTGACTTCTCGACCTAGGTACACATAACTGCTGCATTCAGAGATGTTTGTTCCATTGAGAGTGAATGGGGCCTCAGGAACTACTTCATTTCTCATGAACATAGTTTTCTTCAGATTCAGCTGTAGACCTACCTTTCCACATTCTCGGTTAAAGTCAGCCAGCATTTGTGCCGCTTGGCTAATGTTTGGTGTTATTAGAATAATGTCATCAGCGGCGGAGGTGGTGTAGTTGCCGACCATCTATCTTCACTCCCATTCCTTCCCATTCTAATTGTCTCATGATGTTCTCGAGGGTGGCACTGAAGAGTTTTGGTGAGATGGTATCACCCTGTCGAACCCCTCTTTTTGACATCAATGATCACTTCTTTGTAGAATGGTGAGATCCAGGTGGTGAATCTGTAATACAGCTCACGAAGGATCTTGATGTATTGGGTTTGAACACCCTGTTTGACTAGGGCTTCGATGACTGCTTCAGTCTCCACAGAATCAAAGGCTTTCTGTAAATCAATGAACGTGAGACAGAGCGGCATCTTGTACTCCCTACAAACCTCAATGAGCTTGGTTACTGTGTGGATATGGTATATTGTGCTGAATCCTTTCCGAAACCTGCTTGCTCGCATGGTTGTCCTTCATCTAGTGTTCTGCTAATCCTGTTCAGGATGACTCGTGTAAACAGCTTGTAGATGACAGACAACAGGCAGATGGGGCGATAGTTGCTGATGTCTTGAATGTCTCCCTTCTTGAACAGTAGAACTGCACTGCTGGTTTTCCATTGGGAGAGCACCTTGCATTCGGACAGGTAGCGTGTGAAGAGCCAAGCTAGTGTATTGATGAATACCGACGGCAGATTCTTCAGGTGTTTGGGTCTGACCTTGTCTGGGCCTGGTGCTATTCCCTTCTTTACCGACGAGATGGCATGTCGGATTTCAGAAGGGAGAACATTGGGAATGACATATCCATCCTGTGGAATTTGGTATGTAGGCAGGTGGATGTGGCTATCAAAGAGATTTGTGTAGAAGTCCTGGATAATCTTCTCCATTGCCTTTGTGGAAGATGTGATAGATCCATCAGGGCGTCGGAGGGCAGTCATCTTGGTCTTACAGTTGGCGAAGGACAGGCAGGCAGTGCGAATACTTTTCCCGGCTTCTGTTGCATCTTCCAGTATTTCTGCTCTTCTGTCTTTGAGGTCTGCTTTTATAGCTTCTCTGCACTGTGTAGCAAGCTTGGACGTTAGCATTTGGTCTCCTGAGGCTCGCGACCTTGCCACGTTGGCGAATGAGCTCAAGAGTTTCTGAAGACAAGCGTCCTTTTGTGTCCTTTTGTGTTGTAATAAAATATTTAAAAATAAATAAATAAAATAAAAATAAAAAATAAAAAAGGCTGTCTCTTAAATAGGAAAATATATTTTCACATCCTAACATCTGGAAGGGGTTAATATTTAAAATATATAGAAAAATCATGAAATTCAACAATAAAGACAAACCAATGTTTTAAAATGTGCAGAGGCTCTGAATAGACATTTCTGCAATGAAGACGTGCAGATGGTCACTAGACATATGAAAAGATGTTCAAAGTATCTTTTTTATTATGGAAATGAAAATCAGAACAGCAATAAGATTTAAACTGACACCTGTGGGAATGATAATTATCAAAAGGATAAGAAATAACTGTTGGAGAAAATGTGGAGTAATAAGACAATGCTTATGTACTCTTTGTAAGGATATTTTTGTTCTATGGCCTTACCTAGCAGTGCTCAGGACTTACGCCTGGCTCTGCATTCCAGAAACACTCCTGGTGAGCTTGGAGGAGCAGATGGAGTATTGGCAATCAAATCTGGGATAGCCTCTTGGAAGGCAAGTGCCCTAACTGATATATTATCCCTCTAGCCTAGAAATTTAAATGAAGCCATTATGGAAAGCAGCATTCGTTGCCAGTTTTCAATGTAGCTGACTTACAGTAATGGGGTTTGATGAAGGCCCCTGTTACTGCTAGGGCCAATGATTATTCCCCTTGACTGACGGACACAGGAACCAGGTCACAGGTTCTTTAAGTTCTTCTTCTAATGTTTCTTTTCTTTCTCTCTTCATGCCACCTTAGCCCAAGAATCTCTCTCTCTCTAGCAGTTTTTCTAGTAGGCACTCCCACTGGGATTCTCACGCAGTCTCTCAAGCAGACAGGCCAACCGGGATTCTCTCAGCAAGTGTCCGGCAGGCCCCAGCTTTCTCTTCTCTTCCTCTGCTAGCACACTCTCTGAGGGCAAACTCTCTTTCTGTCTCCAATCAACTCTCTCTCAGCACTCTCTTCAACTATCTCCAATTCTCTGTACTCTCCAACCCTCTCCAAAGACTCCCCTTGGGCAAGCCGAGAATCTCCCTTTTATATATCTCTGACTAGGCTCAGAATTCTGGCATCAACTGTTATATTCTTATAGGTAGGGTATCACTGTATCACTGTTTTCCCGTTCATCATCGATTTGCTTCGGCGGGCACCAGTAACATCTCCATATGTCCTATCTCATGCTAGTAGAGCCCAAGGGCATCTGCTTGCTTCAGGAACATAAAGAGCCTCAAACCATTCCATCAGGTCATGGGAATGAGGTCTATAATTGTTACTGGTATCTGGCATATCAAATACGACACGGGTAGCTTGCCAGGCTCTGGCATGTGGCTGGCATACTCTTATATCACCTCTGATCTCAAGCTTTTATTGATGAGCTGCGCAGCCTAGCCAGACTGTGATCAGCTCTTCTTCATACAATAATAGCTTATGGGGCTGGAGCGATAGCCCAGCGGGTAGAGTGTTTGCCTTGCATGCGGCCAGCCTGTGCCGGCCCGGTTCGATCCCCGGCATCCCATATGGTCCCCCGAGCACCGCCAGGAGTAATCCCTGAGTGCAGAGTCAGGAGTAACCCCTGAGCATCGCCGGGTGTGACCCAAAAAGCAAAAAAAAAAAATAGCTTATATGTACACATACATATATGTATACTTATATATTTAGGTATTCTATATATACATCACAGAACTAGTTTTCAAGGAAGTGGAGCAATTTCATATGCTTTATATTCATTTCAATCCCCAAAATTATTTCACCATCTAGAGATAGCAAGATAATTAAAGAGGGGGAGTAAGGTCAGGATGTGGTTCAAGAAACATGACTCGTGACTTGCATGTGACAGAGCCCTGAGAGTTTGGTACCCAGTACTGCATGTCACTCCTAAGTACCACCAGGGAGTGGTCCTGAATCCTGAGCACTGCTAGGTACAGCCTCACACAAAGGGGAGGAGGAAATAGCAGTAATAGCAAAAAAAGATTTTTTGGAAAGATGCTTGGTGATGGGTTGGGGTGTTTTAAGCCATTTGTTAAAAAGTTCCATGAAAGAAGTCACAGAAAACAGTTATTGTTTTATCTCAAAAGAATACTATATATCAATTTTATTGAATAAGCAACAATTTAATGAATTGTTGATACCTTTCGACTCCTTGTAGCATCCTTTTCTTCTGCAGATATATGTACTGGCTCTTTAAGGGATGTTATCTAACAATTTGTCAAAAAATTAAAACATAAATTCCATGAGAGAGCACTATGCTATCTGTGTGTTCGACCCTGATGGTGCAAAATCCACTAATTTTAAGAGAAATGCATGCCCATGTCTATTTCAGCATTATTTGCAATAACCATGAACTGGAAACAACCTAAGTGTCCATCAACTGTCATATGGATAAAGTTATTTTATTTTATGTATGTATGAATCTACATGTATATTCATACACTATAGTATTCAAAATAGTATTCACAATGGAATACTATTCAGCTATTTAAAAAAGACTAAATCTTCCCTTTGCAATAATTTGCATTGTCCAGGATATATTATACTAAATGAAATAAACCAGATGGCAAAAGACAAACACCATATGATTTTACTCATATGTGTTATGTGGAGAATAATAAACAAATGTATAAATTTAATTAAATAAAATTGAACTTTTTGGACTATAAGACCAATTAGTGGTTACCAGACAGGAAAGGGAGAGGGGAGTAACTTGACATTTGTGGTGAACTCAATGCAGTATATACATAGACTAGCTTTCAATGAAACAAACCTAAAACATATGTAATATTGTAATGCAATATTACTTCAAATCACACAAAAGTAATAGGGGCATTGAAGATAGAAATGATAACTCTGGATGTTCTGTGTAGAATGTATTCTGAAATTAGAAGTGGAACTGACGGCATATTTGTGAGGTTTGCTTATTCAAGGTAGTTTTATGTTGGGTGATATGCCTTGCTTTAAGCTCCAGCTATACTTAGCTTGCAGCCCCTCTCAGCTCTGCTAGGGAGACTTTGAATCAGCTCTGGCACTTGTAAAGCCAAAAGACCCACCTGAAGTTCTTTCAATAGAGTTGTTTACCTGTATTCATCTCTAGATAGCCCCGCCCATGATGGGCCAGGCTGGGAAGTTTTTCCAGATTTCTATCTATAAAATAAGCTGGGAAAAGGGAGAAGGCCCTTTTTGCCATTTTGGCTTCCATTGGCATTTTCCTCTCTCTGTTGTCTCCGCTCTCTGTTGGGCTTTAACACGTGGTGGCAGCCATCTTGACCTACATGTAACCGGGGTCCAGCTGGAAACCCAAAATCTGGGGTTTTTCCTATTCTTGGGTTTTATATCAGAACCTGTGATAGTAAAGCCTTCTAAAACTACACCAGATTCCTGAGTTTTCATCCATTCCCTACCGGCCCGGAGGTAGAAGGGAACTTGCTTCCTGGTATTGTTGGGGACCCCAGCGGCTCCCCAACGGTTTTAAACCTTTCAAAAAACAGTTTTTATCAAGTTCAATAATAGCCCATGAAGTAGATGCTATTATTTATTCCACTTTATGAATGAGATAACGAGGCACAGAGTGGTCATTAACTTTTCTGAGATGGGCCAATTGCTAAGTGGTAGAACCAAGACCTTACCAGGCAAGGGGAATTCAAAATATAGGTTTATAACCACCATACTAAAAAAGGAATACAGCTCTTGGTTGTCTTCTAACAAAGCCTAGATTTCAGCTTAAAATAGTAGGCTGTAGTAAAGTGCTTTGAATATTAAGAAGAAAGCCATGTAAATTTAACAATGCCATTATATTGTATAAATATAACTCATTAAACAAAGTATAATGAATAGACTCCTAATCTTCTGTATATTATGGTTAAAAGCAGCACTAATATTTGCAGCAAGAAAAACAATTAGCACATTCATTAAGTAGAGTCCTGCTTACACTTCACTCATTAACTTTAATCATCTATGAAATGCTTGAACTAAACTAACCTGTCAGCCCCAGAGTCATTAGTGCCTGTCTGTAAGTGATGATTCTTTCATTTTAGGGTCTTTTTTAACTTTAAAAACCAACAAAGAACTGAGATTAGTTACTATTTTCTCTTAATGGTACTTGTGATCAAGATTTTGAATATTATTTAAGCTAAGAATTCATTATTCTTCACAATAGCTCCATAAACAGGATTCTAATGAACAATAGTGCCTATTTCCCATTCACTATCCCAAATCTTTTATCAACAACACACATTCTTAATTGGAATTTATAATATATCTTATGTCATGTACTTCTCATATCTAATTCAATGCAGAGAACTCTGCAAGTGACAATGAATAACCAGAAAATTAATAAAGCTCGTTCTTAATCTTAGGGATATAACTTTGAGAATAGTACTATTGGCTTTCTCTCAAGGAAAAAATGTGCACTTAGACTATTTCAAGAGGTTTTCAAGATTTCTGAAGGACACCTCAGGTCACTGGAAATTCCAGGTAAGAATCTGGGCTTTAAAGTTTATCTCAATTTGTCACTTGTCTGTTGTCTTCCTGATGTTCATCGATTTGCTCTAGCAGGCACCAGTAACATCTCCATTCGTTGAGAATGAGGTCCATTAATTTTACTGTTTTTGACATATCAAGTACACCATGGGTAGCTTGCCAGGCTCTGCCATGACTCTAAAAATTCCTTCTTTTTTCTGAAATTTGTATGGAATAATAAATCCCCATGGATAGCTAAAGCAATCCTTGGGAAAAAGAAGATGGGAGGCATCAACTTTCCCAACTTCAAACTCTACTACAAAGCAGTGGTAATTAAAACAGCATGGTATTGGAATAAAAACAGACCTGTGGACCTATGGGATAGAGTTGCATATGCTGACAACCAGCCTCAAATACACGAACAATTAATCTTTGATAAAGGAGCAAAAAGTGTGAAATGGAGTAAGGAACGCCTCTTCAACAGTGGTGCTGGGAAAACTAGGCAGCTACATGTAAAAAAAATGAAATTGGACCTCTGTCTAATACCTGCACAAAAATCAGATCAAAATGGATTAAAGATCTCAATATCAGACCTGAATCCATAAAGTACATCGAAGAAAATATAGGAAAAACCCTCACGACATTGAAGCTAAGGGCATCTTCAAAGAAGAAAACCCACTAACAAAACAACTGGAAGAAAAGATAAACATATGGGACTACATAAAGCTACAAAAGCTTCTGCACCTCAAAAAAAAATGGCCAAGATAAAAGAGTCCACAGAATGGGAAAGAATATTCACCCCATACCCATCTGATAAGAGGTTAATATCCAGGGTATATCAGGACTGGTAGAACTTTACAAGAAGAAAACAGCCAACTCCATCAAAAAATGGGGAGGGAGAAATGAACAGAAACTTCAACAAGGAAGAAGTTCGAATGGCCAAAAAAACATGAAAAAATGCTCATCATTATTAATCATCAGAGAGATGCAAATTAAAACAACAATGAGATATGATCTCACACCATACAGACTGGCACATAGCCAAAAGAGCAAGAACAAGTGCTGGCGTGGATGCAGGGAAAAGGGGACACTCATCCATTGTCGGTGGGAATGTTGACTAGTACAGCCTTTTTGGAAAACAATATGAACATTCCTCCGAAGACTAGAAATTGAGCTCCCGTTTGACCCAGCCATACTACTCCTGGGAATATACCCTGGGAAGCCAAAAACACACAGCGGAAACACCATCCCTACTTTTATGTTCATAGCAGCATTATTCACAACAGCCAGAATCTGGAAACAACCAGAGTGCCAGAGAATTGAGGACAAGATACAGAAACTGTGATACATCTACACAATAGAATACTCTGCAGCTGTTAGGAAAAATGAAATTATGAAATTTGCCTATAAATGGATGGACATGGAGAGGAACATGTTGAGTGAAATTAGACAGAAGGAGAGAGACAGATATAGAATGACTGCTTTTATTTGCATGACATAAATATGTATATATTTATACATATTATGATATATATACATATTATGATACCAATTTCCAATATCCAATATCCAACATTCAATACCAATATCCAAGGTCAGGCAAAACATGGATCAGGAGGTCTTATCAAAGGTGGAAATTGCCACAAACGTGTGGGAGTCAGAAGTTAGGTAAGACAGAGAAGGGAACAGTGTGCTAATAATTGTCAAAAGTGCTTTTACCCACATAGAGCTGAGCATAGAATAGGCAAAAGGATACACATGATAACCTCTAAGTATATGTATTATGAGATATATAAGAGAAGGAAGAGAGAAAGAGAGAGAGAGAAAAGAGAGAAAAGAGATAAAGAACCTGCCATAGAGACAGGCTAGGGGAGGGGAAGGTAATCGGGGACATCGGTGGTGGGAAATGGGCACTGGTGGATGGATAGGTGCTGGAACACTGTATGACCGAAACCCAAACATGAACATTTTGTAATTGTTTATCTCTGGTGGTAAATAAAATATATTTTAAAAAATATTCTCAGTAAACCAAGAAAAAATTAATATAAATTCCTTCTTTATAATTATTGGGAGAACACTATCAGTGGTGCCCAGGGATCTGGGCTCAGGAGACCCTATCAGTGCTGGAGATACGTCTAGGGTTGACTCTACATAAGGCAAGAATTTTATCAACACAAGCCCCAAAATCAGGACATGTTTTTTTGCTTGCTTGTAGGGCAACAGTGACCAGTGTTTGGGGCTAGGAGGACTATTGGGGAGTCGATGGGGTCCCCAACAGTATCAGGACAGAAGTTCTCTTCTACCTCCAAAGTCGGCGGGGAACAGATGAATACTCATGAGTCCAGCGCAGTTCCAAAAGCTCTACCACTGCAATCTAATATAATGAAAGAATTCTAGCTCTGATCAGAACTTAGACAATATATGAAAGTCCAAGTCTCCCACCAAAGAGGATCCCACCAGAGAGAGAGACTCTCCTACCAAAGAGAGTCCTACCATAAAGGAGTCCCACCATGGAGCCAGAGCGATAGCCCAGCGGCTAGGGTGTTTGCCTTGCAAGCGGCCGGCCTGTGCTGGCCCAGGTTCGATCCCTGGCATCCCATATGCCCCCCCACCCGAGCACCGCCAGGAGTAATTCCTGAGTGCAGAGCCATGAGAAACCCCTGAGCATTGCCGGGTGTGACCCAGAAAGCAAAAAAAAAAATAAATAAAATAAAATAAGGAGTCCCACCAAAGAGAGAGCAGTACCTCAAGTCAGTCCCCTTATATACACAAAAGTAATCCTAACTTCAGGGTGGGTCCTGTCAACAAAGAATCCTAAACTGCTTCTAGACAGTAAAAGAGTATAGAAGGGGGGTGGTGCCACATCCTACTGCAGGTCTAAACAAAGGATTATGCCAAGGACTAATTCCTTCTTCTGAGATTATATCTTATGTAAAACACTGGAGGGGGGGGGCTGGTATAAAGTAATACATCTTAATTTCATGGGCTTCATGTAATCTGATGGTACACACAAGGTCCTTCTTTATTTATTATCTACACCAGGGTGATTCTGAGTATCTTGTTCTTTGTATACTGAAAGGGTCACAATCGCCTGCTTGAGGGCAAACTAGTATGATCCTTCCTAAAATCTTAAACAATAGTCTCAACGTAGCCAGGGTGGCAGTCTCCTGTAAATTCTAAAGGTCCCATACTGGGTCCAGTGGGTATAAAGAGGAGCTGTGCCCAATCTAGATAACATAGAAGTCATAGTAGATGTATGATAATAAGTCAGAAGTTACTCATACAGAGTCAAGGTGACTTCTGTAACTGCCACACCTTCCATCAGAGTTTACATAGAAGAGAAACCTCATTAGTATGAACCCTGGGTTAAGAATATGAAAGTAGATTAAGCTGTGAGTGGATAAAATGGCAAAACTCCCAAGCTAGCTAGGCCTATCATCCAACAGAGGACCCTGCAATGCCAAAATTGAATCCAGAATTTCCACTTGAAAACAGAGACTCTCCAACATCTTGAGATATTGCTCTGTCCCATTCCTTCTTTAAGGGATGCTGGCTAATATATATAGAAAAATAATAAACAGAGAGGACTCACCTCAGAAAAATTCGGCTATGAAAATTTGGCTAAATTTTTTAGAGTCACTGAATTATTTTAGGTAATATATAGAACTTATTATGAAGGAGAACACTTATTTTTGTGAGCTAAATGCTCAATATGCCCTCAGTGAATGTGGACAGTACTGGGGATCAAACTTGATCACTTGATCACTTAAATCCCGTTATTCATTGATTTGACAGTAACATTTCCATTGGACCCTATCACTTGCCAATGTAGCCCAATGGCATCTGGTTGATTCAGGAATATGAAGAGCCTCAAACCGTTCCTTCAGGGTCTTGACAAGGAAGTTTGACCATCTTGTAGGTGGGCAACCACGTGATCTTTTGACATCCCGTGGGATCCAGTCGGTAAGGCTCTAGTCCAGCGGGTCTAGTCCATGTCTAGTATAGTCCATGTCTCCAAATCGCATTACATGTTCAGCCCATCTGATTTTCGATGCCTTGGCAAGCGAGACAGCATCCCTGATTCTGGAATAGCGATGGAGGTCAGAACTCTGGATTCCTTCTCTCACTTGAGTGAGGCATGATATTCCAAGCATAGCTCTTTTGATTCCTCTCTGGGAGACCCGAATAGCATTCTCATCCTGCTTTCGTAGGGCTCAGGTCTCTGAGGCGTATGTTAATGCAGGGAGAACAGTGGAGTCAAAGAGATGTGCCAGGAGCCAGAGGTTCTTTGCCCCTTTAGCTATTTCTTTGATGCCTTTGAAGGCATTCCATGCCACTCTCTTCCTCCTACGCAGCTCAGGTTTTAGGTCGTTCATCATGTTGACTTCTCGACCTAGGTATACATAGCTGCTGCATTCAGAGATGTTTGTTCCATTGAGAGTGAATGGGGCCTCAGGAACTAGTTCATTTTTCATGAACATAGTTTTCTTTAGATTCAGCTGTAGACCTATCTTTCCACATTCTGGGTCAAAGTCAGCCAGCATTTGTGCCGCTTGGCTAATGTTTGGTGTTATTAGAATAATGTCATCAGCGAAGCGGAGGTGGTGTAGCTGCAGACCATCTATCTTCACTCCCATTCCTTCCCATTATAATTGTCGCAGGATGTTCTCGAGGGTGGCGCTGAAAAGTTTTGGTGAAATGGTATCACCCTGTCGAACCCCTCTTTTGACATCAATGATCACTTCTTTGTAGAATGGTGAGATCCTGGTGGTGAATCCGTAATACAGTTCACGAAGGATCTTGATATATTTGGTTTGAACACCCTGTTTGTCTAGGGCTTCGATGATTGCTTCAGTCTCCACAGTTTATTTTCCTGAAGGGGATCAAACACATCACCTTATGATTGAAAGGCAAGAATCTTATCCACTGAGGTCACCCAGTGTACCCTTTTAAGCTACTTAGAGGCAAAGACTCATGAAGACTAAAATTTATGATGAAAGTGTTAGCAATGACATAAGCATATGATAGATTATAGATAGACCAATTTATGGACTGGATTTTGTTGTCTCCTCAGGTTTAATATTGAACTCTTAATCTCCAGTGATTGAATTTTAAAAAAAATTAAGAACATAAGATATATAAGAACTTGTAGCTTGATAAGAACTGAAGAAAGAACCATGTGAGATGATAGTGGCCTGAAAGCCACCAAGCAGTCATAGGAGAAACAAACATGACAACAATTTAATCACATATTCCAAGGCTTCAAATTCTAAAGAATCCATGTATTTTACCTGCTTGGCAGAGCCTGGCAAGCTACCCTTGTCGTATTTGATATGCAAATATGAGTAACAATTATAGACCTCATTCCCATGACCTGAAGGAATGGTTTGAGGCTCTTCATGTTCCTGGGTGATCAGATGCCCTTGGGCTACACCAGCATGCAACAGGACTATGGAGATGTTACTGGTGCCCACTCGAGCAAATCGATGAACACAGGGAAGACAAGTGATACAAGTGATTCAGACCATGATATTTTGGCAATGCAATCTTGGAAGAAAGAAATTGAGGGGCAATAAAAAAGAAGGGACAGGAAAGGAGGGGTGAGGAGAGGGAGAAAGGAAGAGAGGATGAAAGACAGGAAAATAGAGAAGAGAAAAAACTAAGAAAAGAATGAATGAAATAAAGTGAAATAAGAAAAGAAATAAAACTAGCAAAAAAAGAATAAAAAAGAAAAAAGAAAGAAAGGAAGTTACATGAATGGGAAACAGAGGAAGGAAGGAAGGAAGGAAGGAAGGAAGGAAGGAAGGAAGGAAGGAAGGAAGGAAGGAATGATGAAAGGGAAGGAAGGAAGGAAGGAAGAAGGGCAAGATAAGGGAAAGTACAGAGATAGAGGAAGGAAAGACAGAAAAAAGAAAACATTCTTCAGTGCACATGGAGCAGCCTTCAAAATAGATCACATTCTGGGACACAAAACAAATGTCAATAAAGTAATAAGATAAAAATCATATGAAGGATCTTTTCAGTGACAATGTCATAAAAATAGAAATTTTTGAGTCCCACATATGAGTGGGAACACTCTGTATCTATCCCCTTCCTTCTGACTGACTTCACTGAGCATGGCATCCTTTAGTTCCTTCCATGTCTAGGTTAACTGCATTGGAAAACTGCTGATGTTTGGTGTTGGAATTATATACATGGCAAACCATAATTAACAGCATTGTAAATTGCAGTAGTTCAATCGATTTTAGCTTTTTTGGGGTCATATCTAGCTATGCTCAGGTATTACTCCTTGTTCTGAACTCAGGAATTACTCCTGGTGGTGCTCAGGGTACCATATGGGATGCTAGGGATAGAACCCAGGTCTGCCTCATTCAAGGCAAATGCTTTTCCATTGTACTATTGCTCTGACCCTGCAATCTATTTTTTAAAAGTAGAAATCAACCATAAAAAATAGAAGCTGGGGAAATTCAAACATGTAGAGAGCAAAATAATATGCTATTAATAAGTATTGAGTCAATGAGTAGATGAAAGAAGAGATAAAATAATTTGGAGATGACTTAAGACATGAAGTATTAGCATGTGTGGGACATAACAAAAACATTACTCGGAAGGAACAATAACACAGGCATACATAAGGAAACAAAAAGTTCAAGTAAACTAGACTCAAGAAAACTAGAAATAAACTAGCATCAAGGAAAAAAGTCAGTTAAGGAATAAAATAATAAAAATAGCATATTTCTGCTATTTTTGCTATTTATTGGTGTTGGGATTATATACATGGCAAACCATAATTAACAGCATTGTAAATTGCAGTAGTTCAATCGATTTTAGCTTTTTGTTGGGGGGGTGTCATATCTAGCGATGTTCAGGTATTACTCCTTGTTCTGAACTCAGGAATTACTCCTGAGTAAATAACCTGCCCCTCGAGGTGTTGCAGGTGTGGCTGCCATGCCCAGCTGTGTCAGCAGGTGGCAGACAGGAGACAGGCTTGTCTACACCCAGGGTTTTGCCCTGTGAGCCCTGGATGGTTGATGGTCTGACATAGAAAAAGACTGGGTGCCCTGGGATGAACCCAGAGCCACTGCAGAGCCTGGCTAGCTACCTGTGGTGTATTCAATATGCCCAAAACAGTAAAAATAATGGACCTCATTCGCAGTGAATGGAGACTTTACTGGTGCCCGCTCGAGCAAATTGATGAACAATGGGAAGACAAGTGATAAGTGACAAGTGAGAGGAGAGCAGAAAAAAAATGAAATAGAAATTTAAAAAGAAAAAAAATTTAGAGGAGCCAAGATCTGATTCTTTAAAAAAATAAAAGGAGTAACAAAATCTTTATTAGACAAAAAGAGGAAACCTAGAAAATACCAGAAATGACTAAAGAAGTTCCAACAAGTAGCATATAAATAAAAGAGGTCATAAAAGACTACTAGGTACAATTTTATTCTGCTGAATTGAAGAACCTAGAAAAAATTGATTACATTTTCCTAGACTCATATAACCTCCCAATGCATAATCAAGAGGAAATAGAAAATGATAACACTTAATTAGAAGAAAATGGAAATAATAACTAAAAGACTCCCCTAAAACAGAAGTCTAGGTCCAGATGGTTTTACTAATAACTTATGTTAATATTCAAAGTTGACCTTTTACATAGTATTTTCAAACTCATCCAAAACAATTAAGAATAAATGGTTGTTAATTGATATTATTTCTGATACCAACATGGATTCTCTTTTCTACTTTTTTTTTTGTCTTTGGGTGACACCCAGTGATGCTCAGGTATTATTCCTGGCTCTGCAATCAGGAATTACTCCTGGTGGTGCTCAGGGGACCACATGGGATGCTGGGTATTGGATTGGCTGCCTGCAAAACAAATGCCCTACTTGCTGTACTATAGCCCTAGCCCCACCAATGTGATTCTCATATCAAAAGCAAACAGACATAACAGTAAAGAAAAGAATACTACAACAATATCACAAATAAATATAGATACAAAAATCTTTAACAAAATTGCATAAACTGAATTCAACATTACATTTAAAAGATTATACACCATGATTGAGTGAGATATTTAAAAGGCTACAAGGGTAATTCAATCAATATATGTCCATTAAAGTGATAGACCACAACAAAGAATGGAACAATAAAACTCATATGATCATATGATCATATCAGTAGTGCAAAGAAAGCTTTTGACAAGACCTAACAATCACTTTTTAAATTTTTTTATTATACTACTGTGAGATAGACAGTTGCAAAAGTGTGCATATTTGGGTTTCAATCATACAGTGTTCCAGCACCCATCCCTCCACCAGTGCCCAGTTCCCTCCACCAATGTCCCATGATTTCTCCCCCTCCCCCAGCCTGCATCTATGGCAGGCGATTTTCTCTCTCTCTCTCTCTCTCTCTTTCTCTCGCTCTCTCCCTTCTTTTTACACACTGTGGCTTGTAATACATAGAATTAGAGGTTATCATGTGTACTTTTTGCCTACTTTCAATGCTCAGTTCTACACTGATATTATCATTTACAATAATTATTAGTACACTGTTCCTTTCTGTATTGCCTAACCTCTGATTCCCACACATTTGCAGTAGGTTCTACCCACTGACAATACATCCTGATCCATGTTTTGTCTGGCCTTGGATATTGGTATTTTGCTATCTTTTAATATCCCACAAATAAATGTAGTCATTCTATATCTGTCCTTTTCCCTCTGGCTAATTTCACTCAGCACAATCCTCTCCATGTGCAGCCATTTATAGGCAAATTTCATAACTTCTCTTTTCCCAACAGCTGTGTAGTATTTCATTGTGTAGATGTACCAAAGTTTCTTTATTCAGTCATTGATTCTCGGGCACTCTAGTTGTTTCCAGATTGTGGGTATTGTAAATAATGCTGCTATGAAAATGAAAGTGCACATGGTGTTTCTGCTGTGTGTATTTGGCTTCCCGGGTACATTCCCAGGAGTAGTATGGCTGGGTCAAACAGAAACTCAATTTCTAGTCTTTGGAGGAATGCCCATATTGTTTTCTAAAAAGGCTGTAAGAGTCGACATTCCCACCAACAATGGAAGAGAGTCCCTTTCTCCCCACATTCATGCCAGCACTTGTTGTTCTTGCTTTTTTTGGATATGCGCCAGTCTCTGTGGTGTGAGATGATATCTCATTGCTGTTTTGGTTTGCATCTCTCTAATGATTAATGATGCTGAGAATTTTTTTTCATTTGTCTTTGGCCATTCGAATTTCTTCCTTGTCGAAGTTTCTGTTCATTTCTTCTCCCCATTTTTGATGGGGTTGGCTGTTTTCTTCTTGTAAAGTTCTACCAGTGCCTGATATATCCTGGATATTAACCCCTTATCAGATGGGTATTGGGTGAATTTTCTTCCCATTCTGTGGACTGTCTCTGTGTCCTGGTCATTGTTTCTTTTGAGGTGAAGAAGCTTTTTTAGCTTCATGTAGTCCCATATGTTTATCTTTGTTTCTAGTTGCTTTCTTAATGGTGTTTCACCTTTGAAGATGCCTTTCACTTCAATGTCATGGAGGGTTTTCCCTATATTTTCTTTGATGTACTTTATGGATTCAGGTCTGATATTGAGATCTTTAATCCACCTTGATCTGATTTTTGTGCATGGTGTTAGACAGAGGTCCAAAATCATTTTTTTTGCATGTAACTGCCCAGTTTTCCCAGCACCACGTGTTGAAGAGGCAAGGAAAAGATAAAATGATCATGTGTTTGAGGCTGGGTGTCAGGATATGCAACTCTATTCCATAGGTCCAGAGATCTGTTTTTATTCCAAAACTGGAATCAGTGTAGAACTGATTCCAAAACTATGCTGTTTTAATTACAACTGCTTTGTAGTAGAGTTTGAAGTTGGGAAAAGTGATGCCTCCCATCTTCTTTCTCTCAAGGATTTCTTTAGCTACCCCTGGGCATTTATTATTCCATACAAATTTCAGGAGGCGTTTGGTCAATTTCTTTGAAGAATGTCATGAATGTTCTTACAGGGACTGTATTGAATCTGTATAAAGCTCTAGGGAGTATCACCATTTTGACAATGTTGATTCTCCTCATCCAGGAGCAGGGAATGTGTTTCCATTTCCTTGTGTCCTCTTTTGTTTCTTGAAGCAAGGGTTTTATAATTTTCTTTGTACATGTCCTTTACACTCATAGTTAAGTTGATTCCTAGGCATTTGATTTTCTATGGCACAATTGTGAATGGGATCATTTTCTTAATATCCCTTTCTTCTCTTTTGTTATTAGTATATAGGAAAACCACTGACTTTTTGGGCATCAATTTTGTACACTGCCACTCTGCTATAGGTATCTATTGTTTCTAAGAGTTTTTTGTTAGAGAGTATAGGAACATGGGGCAGAGCTGCTACTGGCTCTCCCTGTGACCAGCCGCTCACGAGGCGCCCCGGGAGGGATGGTGGGTTCTAGCCCTGGCCCACCATCCCAGCAGAGCCTCGCAACAAGTTAGACGACCCCCACTCCATGAGGGCCTCCATTTTCCACATCCGGACTTCTCTCTCGTCAGACCTCCACCCAGCAGACCAGCCTATCAGCTCCCGGCTCGCACGGCTGCTTGCGGCAGTGTGGTTCATCAATAAATGCTGGACTTAGAGATACCTACAAGAGTATGCTACCTGCACGGCAGAGCCTGGCAAGCTACCCGTGTTGTATTTGATATATATGCCAAATACCAGTAACAATTATAGACCTCATTCCGGAATGGATTGAGGCTCTTTATGTTCCTGGAGCAAGCAGATGCCCTTGGGCTCTACTAGCATGAGACAGGACATATGGAGATGTTACTGGGACCCGCTCGAGCAAATTGATGATGAACGGGAAGACAGTGATAGGAACAACCACTTGTGGTTGAAAACAAAACTCTAAACAAAATGAAGATTGAAAAACTTACCTCATTATATAAACGTCATATACAACCAATGAGGAAAAACTTACCTCATTATAGAAAGGTCATATACAACCAAACCAATATTAACCACACTCATTGGGAACCAAGCCTTATTTTTTAAGATCAGGCACAAGACAAGAATTTAATTCTCACTACTGTTATTCAACATAGTATTGAAAGCCCTGGTCACAGCAATTAGCCAAGAAAGAGACACTAAAGAGTTTCAAATTGATGGGACTCCACAGACACAACATCATTAAGGCACTTTCCTTCTTCACAGCTGACCGGGAATTGATCCTGGCATCCCATATGGTTCATTGTGTACTACCAAGAGAAAATTTTCTCAAAGTATGGATATGAGGAAAGATTGGTGTTAGAATATAGAAAAAGAACAAAAAATCCTATCAAAAATTAGGTGGTGGAACAGAATACATAGATACAGTCAAAAGTTACATGTAAAATGAATTTTTAACCCATTTTTTTCTAAAAAAGTCGAAAACAACAAGGGCCAGATGTGGAGATGTAGAAGAAAAGGACCCTAATTCTTTGTTGGTAAGAATATAAACTGATTTTCTCCCTCTAGAAAACAGGATAGTGACTTCAATAAATATTTAAATAGGACTACCACATGAAAGTGATGATAGGACTAATTATGATTGGCACTGCTTGGGATAGACAGTCAGAAGCAGTGACTGAGTACCTCTGGCTGTGGTCCAAAGGACTTTTTTTTTCTTATTAAAGTTTAGAGAATTTACCTCATGGAATTTACCCCCCCCAGATATAACACAAGAACTAAGGTGGGTGACTTTCATACACCCAACTTCAATTTAATCTAAGAGTACCATCAGGAGTGAGCCCTGAACACAGAGCCAGGAATAAGCCCTGAGGACTGTAAGGTGTGGTCACACCCATTCCCCCAAAATAGAATTTATTTTAATAAATAAATGTATTTTAATATTACACTTAAAAAAGTTAAAGGAAAATATTTATATATTAATTATACTAAAGTTTAATTAGACATCACTTGTCACTTTTATCACTTGTCTTCCCATTGTTCATTGATTTTTTGCTCTAGCGGGCACCAGTAACATCTCCATACGTCCTGTCATATGCTAGTGTAGCCCAAGGGCAACTGCTTACTCCAGGAACATGAAGAGCCTCAATCCATTCCTTCAGTTCATGGGATGAGATCTATAACTGTTACTGGTTCTTGGCATATCAAATATGACACATATAGCTTGCCAGGCTCTGCCTTGCAGGTGGGAAACTCTTGTAGCAGCCTCTCATCTCCTGCATTTACTGATGAACCGCAATGGGGGAAGATCAGCTCTTCTGCTGTTTGGAGCTCTGCCGAGCTGTGGAATCTGGATGTTGAAAACGTCAGCCTTCATGGTATGGGGGTTCCTCTGGCTTCTTTCAAGGCTCTGCTGGGATGGCAGGTCAGGGCTAGGACTCACCTTCCCTCCTGAGTGCCTCATGATCAGCTGAGCACAGGGAGAGTTGGTAGTAGCTCTACCTTGTGACTCTTAGTCTCTAGATCAGGCATACCTGGGCTTGAAATAGATGGCTGTAGGGTGGGAGTCTGACGAGCAGGGCTGTGATCAGCTCTTCTGCTGGGTGGAGTCTGGATGTTGGAGTCTGGATGTTAACTATACATCAATAAACACATTTTACTGGTTGAACATAATTCATTTGTTGGTTGAATATATTATTAATTTATATAATAAGCAAGATTTGTATATTTAGATATGGCTTTAAGACTAAGAAAGGCAAAGTAATAAGGAAAAGGCATGAGCAAGTATTTGACTGAAGAAGAAAACAAGAGTTAGTAAACATAAAATGTTACCCCATGTTAGAAAAAGAGGAACTATAGGTTGAAAACCCCCCACCACACACACCCAATGCCAAAATGTTCACCACCTTGATAGAAGCTATAGTTATACAGTCCAACATTTGGGCAAAGAGGACTTTGGAGTTATCATAATACATACAGTTAATTAACATGTTTGTTGGCTTATGCACATTTGCCAACAAATAAAAAATTCATACATACTATGCTCCCACAGTTAAATTTCAATATGCCCTACTTAAAAAACCTTCTTGTGAGTTCCGTAAGGCTTGTGCAGAAAGGTACTGAACAATTTTGTGCAGAAAAGCAGAAAATTGGAATATTTAAATGTTCATTGTGGCACTGAATAGCTAAGTCAATATAAAATTAGGAGATTATATATTATTATAAATTATCATTACAAAGTGAATTATATGTGTTTCTTAATTATTAAGTAGCTTATGAAGGTCATTCTTTTATATTACTGCTATATGTCGCAGTCCTCAACATCAGGCAATTTTAAAAAGGTTCTTGATTTGTTATAGTTTTACAATGAAAACATACAAACATTTATATTCTTATAAACCAATGTTTCATTTACCAAAAAGGAAATTTACCAAGGATTTCATCTATTTGTTCGATTTTCCAATCTTGACTTTTATCTAATTTTCTATCTACAAGCAACTCTTATTTTTTCAATTGTTACAATAACATATTCTTTCCCTTCAGTACAATCTAGGACGATGTTTTTCCTTTAATTAACATGTCACTTTATTTTTCCTTAGTTTTTAAGTTTGTGTCAAAATTTTATTTTTGTCTTTCATTATATTTATATTTTAAGACTGTTGGGCAATTGGCTTTTTTTTACATGTTGGAGAAGTCAGTATTCTCTTTTGAACACTTATTGCTCTTTTTGTTTCAATTGTGCTATTTTGCTTCAAAAGAAAAGAACACTAGTCAGTTACCTTATTAGAATATTTTTAGTTAATCAACTTTACTATATCTGGTTTTGAATTATTGTTATACAGATGTAAGCATTGCTAAATCTAGGTTATAAAAAATCCATGTCTCCTAGTCATTTTTACTTTTACCATTTATATTTACATCTTCAGTCAATTTAAAGTATATTTTCATATGTAGTGTGATCAAAAAATATAATTTGTTATTTTTACCAGTGATCATACTACCTATTGGGGAGGAGGTTAGGGTGCACTCAGTGATGCTCAGGGCTTACTCCTGGCTCTGCACTTAAGAATCACTCATGGTGGGCTCAAGAGACCATAAGTGATGCCCAGGATTGAACCAAGGTCATCAGCGTACAAGGCAAGTGCCCTACCTACTGTACTATCTCACTGGCCCCAAACAAATTAGATTTTGTTTTGTTTTGTTTGGGGCCAAACCTGGTGATGCACAGGGGTTATTCCTGGCTTTGCACTTAGCAATCACACCTGGAATTGCTCAGGGTACCATACTATTGCCAGGGATTGAATTTAGGTTAACCATGAGCAAGACAAGCATTGTACCTGCTGTACTATTGCTCTGGATCTACATTTATGAAATACCAGATTTAATAGCTTTATTAACTTCCTATTCTTTTCTACTGTTCTGTCTTTTCAGGCACTATTGCTAAAATGATCTTAATCAGAGTGATTAGGGAGTGTGCTTTGATATCTGACAGAATTAGTCTTCATGCATCTTTTTCTGTGATTTTCTAACTGTTCCTATTTACTTATTTGCTTCTATTAAATTTATTATGAACTGTCCTACTGCAAAAAAATAGCTTGTCATTATTCGGTGTTTTATTAAGGTTGCATCAAATTTATAAATTAGCTGAGGGAAGAAGAGACATCTTGAATCTGTTGAGATGTCCTAAGCAAAATAAAGGATGTCTTTCCATTTTCTGAGTCCACTTCTGCTTTTAAACATTTTGATCTACAAAAATGGCATTTTAATATGATTAAACCTAATAAATGAAGACGATTTATCATGCCTTTGGATAGGTAACTCAATATAATAAAGATGTCATTTCTTCCCAACTTAAAGCACAAATTTAATAAAATTCTAATCATAGTCACAGCAGCAATTTCATTAACCTTGGTCATAATTCCAGAATTCATTTAGAAAGGTAAAAAGTCAAAGAAGATAAGAAAGAGGAGAATGGAGACTTACCCTACTAGAAGCCACGATTTTGCATAGAACCAAAATAATTAAGATAGTATGAATTGATACTTGGATCAACAGAAGAAAATAAAGAAACAAGTGGACATTCAATGGCAGAAAATTAAGCACTTCAAATCAGAGTTACAGTATATTAATCAGATTAATTAAACTACAGTATCAGAGTGGTCCTGGATCCCAGAGGTTTGGCATTTATCATTTGCTTTTAGCTTGGACAGAGCCCATTTTCAGAACAGATGATGGAGAGATGGTTTAACACACCAGGGGATCTAGCTTGTTGAAGGAAGGAAGCTGAAAAGAATTTATCAAGGATGGTTTTGTTTCCATCCTTGCTTATTTGTTCGGGCCACACCCAGCTGTTTGGGGTCACACCCAGTGCTTCTGGTTGTGCTCAGAGATCACTCCTGCCAAGTTTGAGGAACCACGTTGGATGATGGTGGGGTATCCAGGTAGATGTTGTGCAAGGCAAGTACCCTGTCTGCTGTATTATTACTCTGGCCCTTATCAATTGTGTTTTTCCATTGTCATCCCTGAAGTAGCACATATCACTCTGCTCATTTACTAGTAATATGGTCCTGCCAAACTAGAGAAGATCTCAGAAATAAAGTCTTTATTTTATTAAAAAAGACAGGATGATCAGATATTGGTGATCATTAGTAATGTCTACCTTAAATAAGAACTTGACATATGAAAGAGGTACTTCTAAATATTGTAATCAAACAGTCATATATATGCAAGAATTAATTATGAGCAAATTGGTTTTAATATAGGAAGAATTAAATTAGGTTTCTGTCTCACATTATGCCTAAACATTACAAATCGATACAGAATTAAATATGAAAAGAAATCAATAATGTTTTTAGTAGAGATTAAAAGTGTCTATATTTACTAAACACAGTAGGCAAAAATTAACTAGGTTTAAGCAAAAGCTTCTAATTTTTAAGGGCACAGTTTACAGACTGATAAAAAATTTCTAGAGACAATAAGAACAATATATTTAAAAACAAACCATAGATTTGAAGAAGATATCTGCATTTTACGACAAACAGCAGTGAATTGCTTTCAAATGTAACTCCCTCAGATAATACAAATACATTGAGAAATAAAAATTATGTAAATAGGTATTTCACTTCTAGCTTCTTGGGAGCATTATTGAGATTAAGAAACAACCAAGATTAGAGAAATAATTGAATGAACTTTGGTCTACCTTATATGGATTCTAGAGTAAAAGTGGAGATAAAGAGTGACCCAGTGATATTTAATAGCAGTTACAAATTACTTCAAAATTTAAAAGTAAGGGGACCAGATTTGCCTCACTGGAGTCTGGTCTCTGGCACCACGTTTGTTCCCCTGAGCACCAACTGGGGTCACTCCTGAGCACAGAGCCAGGAATAAAACTGAGCACCATAGGATGGGACACACACCCCCAAACAAAATAAGTAAATTGCAAGATTTACTTGCCAAATAAGTAAATTGCAAGTAAATTTCCCAAGTCTTTTCCCACTGAAGTGATTTGCTCTCCTCCGCCCTCCATAAAAGATTAGAAGCTACCTCGGCAAAATATCAGCATTATGTTAAATCTTGATAGTTAGGAATTGTGTTTGTCTATACTTTTCTATATGTCAGATATATTTCTTGATATGAAAGAACAAAAGCACTTCGGAATATTTTCACATTTAAGTGTATTGGTTTTCGTGAAATCCCATCAGTGTTCCCTAATTAGGCGAATTAGTGAAACACGGGCATTATGACTACCTAATTCAGAGATGTTATCTTCATCTTTCAGTAACCACAAATATATTGAGAGTTAAGAAGTTTGAGCTCATCTCTTTAGACCAGTTCCTAGCTTCCCTACTGGCTTTCTTAAAATAAGGCAAACATTGCAGTATTTGTAAAAAAAAAAAAATCCTGCTTGACCACTGGAAACCTTCAGGAGTACATTTATATGTACAGGCCACAGGATACAATTTAGTACAGAGAAGCAATAATTTAAATGAAGGCACCCCACTGACCTATGCAGAGTAAGCAATCTCACAAAGTTCTTTTTTATGGTTACTAATATTCATGTGTCATGTTACTGCTGATAAGATGCTTTGAAATCCATAGAGGAAAATGATTATAAAATATTATTTAACATACCTTTTGTTTTTCTATTTTTGGACATCAATGGCGTTTTAATAGCTGCCATAATTTTGGCTACGTAGTAAAGTCACCCATATATCATTTCTGTTTAAGAGACTCCCAAGACATCTGTTTCTTGCATTAGGTAATTAGTTTAGAACAAGTTACGGTGAATGACATATATTCAGTTGACCATCTGCCTCCATAATATAATTCATTTTTTAGGACATGACTCTTACTCTTTGTCATGCCATCAGTATTCACTGCATAGGTAAATTGCCCAAAGTTTCACTTCCATTCTCTGATCACTTATATTTTAACTCTTCCTGATAAGATTTACAGAGCCGGCCCACAACTAACGCAGGGGAGATTTTGTTTGAGAGAGATTTACTAGATGCAGTCAAATCCCTTTAAGGATAGACTGCTGAAATGGTTACAAATGGATGTTTTTATAGTGATGTGGTTTTCCCTAAATCAACAACTCTAACTCTACATTATTCATCACTCTAACAATGACAGCTAAGAATGTTGCTAAAACTCTGAAGTGTCATGGTCAATATCTAGCATTTCTTTTGGGTAAGAACAATAGTTCTCAGGATAGAGTCATGACACCCGCTTTGAAATCATCTTGTCGTTTTTATGCTCAAAACTGTCACAAGCTACTATAGCTCCCTTTTGGGCTTCTTTATTCTATAAGTCTTGTAAATGTGGCTTTTCATATTATTCAAAAGAGGTTAATTTGTTTAAAAATACCTAAAAGGAAAGGGAGGAGACATTATTTTCCAGATGATTTGAACTACAGAATGAACTCTGTGTGTGTGCACGTGCGCATGTGTAAGCAAGCACACGTACATGGATGTCAATCTGAGATTTTTCATCATAGCATTAAAAAGCATTCATAGTGATGTTATTCCTACTTTAATTGTCCCACTTCAGTTCCTACCTTACCAAGAATATGAGTTAATAATTCTTCCTGATGTTCACTTGCTTGTGTTTTATAAATTTTTCACAATGAGCACATACTTCTATAAACAGGAAAATATGAGGCACTTCAAGTCAAAAAATGGTTTAGGGTTTGCCTAAATATTGTGATTTTTCTCATATAATTAATACTTTCTTATCTCTATACCACTCACAGATGTGAAATGTGATAACTAGCATATTACTTAACAGTCATTGCTTTGCTGCAGATTTGAGGCAACCATGCCAAACTAGCTACAAATCTATTATTTTGTTCCTATTGTTATCGGGAGATTACAATACAAAACTAGCAAATGTTAACAAGTAGCAGAGCAAATATAAACATCATTTACTCCACTGATGTTTTAATAGGCTTCCTTTGCAGTGAGGTCTCTTGACACCATAACATGATATATATGCAAATATCACTTAGTTAAGTCACAATATAATGTAAATGTATCAATAATTGAATCCTCACAAATTTAATATACCATGAGACTCAGTTAAAATAAAGCATGAAACAGTAAAATGTAATTTTATCTACTACATTAGACCAGACTGAATAGATAAATATACATGTTTTAAGGTCACTAACCACAGGATGACACACAATCCCTAATTGTGCGTTATTCAAATTGTGCCTCTCCCATGAGAATTTCCCTATTATTTTCAGAATGCTCTTTGAATTTTCCCATGTTATATGTTTTTGACTAGAACCCGCTGCCGTCTCCTACTTCACTATCCCTAATATGGGCATATAATTTGTTCATTTTAGCATTTTTAATTGGAATGCACACCATAACACACATACATATATATATGTGTGTGTATATATATATACATACTGATATATATTTGATGTGACACTTTTCCTTCTTTCCTTCTGGTACCCACAGTAGTCTTTTATTAGAACAATGGAAACATTTATATTATCTCCTGTATCCAAAAAATAAGATGAATAAGAAAACCAGACTTTGGGATTGATCAATATGTTAGCCAGTTAGCAATAACGTAATGAAGCAACCACATCACTAATGGTAGATAGATCATGGATAGATCTCAGACTGTGCAAAATTTTCACTAACAGTGAAGGGGGTGGTAATCTGGTAAAATGGAATGATTAGTAAGTCTAATACAGGAGGTGTTTCCAAGATATAGAGAAATAATAGAAATGTTATTCATCACTTGTTAAAGATTAAATAAGAAAACCAAAACTTGTTTTGTAGCATTTATGTAGTGACATTATCTCTTACCTCTAGAGGGCAAAAAGAAAAATTGAGAATCAAGCCCAAGACATAAAGAGTAAGGGAGATTAAAGCCCCAGTAATATAATTTCTTGGTGGGCCTGAAATTATAAGGTCATGCCCTGGTTAGGTAGGAATAGCCCTTGAGGCATGATGTGGGGCTATCTGGGTTGATACACCCACTCTACCTTGTTAAAAGCTAATATTTCCTTTTGATGAAAGGTGGAACAGAGAGCCTTTACCCATGCAGGACAATACAATGCTTATAGAATCTACCCTGACCTTCCCTCTGGTCTGGTCATTCACATAACTAGATTTAAGTCACACAAAAAAAATTGACCCCAAAGTGCTGGCATGCTAAAGGAGAAAAGAAATTATAGTCCAAAGAAGCTTAAGGATCTAAACAAGTCTTGACAGGGGCCAGGGAATATGCATGAGACTAAATTTTAGCATGAAGAGAGTCGGTAGAGGGAAAGTTTAGAGATTTAAATATACTAAAGAATTGAGAATTTAGTAGGATTCCATTAGATAGGATATTTTACTAGGACAGTACAAAGGCGCATAGTGAAGACAGTGGCCCATACTAAGCAACGCAGGAATACTGTACTATATTGCTGTGGAAGTTGAAAGCAAGAGTCAGAAAAGTAGGCAATAATAAGTAAATATTCACCTAAATTTGGAAAACACTATATGACTCTGAAGGCTCAGAACACACACTACTTAACACATAACACAACACATCACAAAGTCAGTACTAGGCAGATCAAGGGCAGCAGTACTGTTAGGAAGCTTAGTGGTGGCCTATTTCTGAAGATCTCTAAATCACTATCACTATCGTCCCGTTAATCATCTATTTGCTAGAGCGGGCACCAGTAATATCTCCATATGCCCTGTCTCATGCTAGTAGAACCCAAAAGGCATCCGCTTGCTCCAGGAACATAAAGAGCCTCAAACAATTATATTAGGTCACGGGAATGACCAAATATAAATGTTACTGGTAATCGGCATATCAAATACTACACGAGCAGCTTGCCATGCTTGCCGTGTGGGTGGCATACTGTTGTAGTCACCTTTAAATAATGCATTTATTGATGAACCGCACGGCAGCTAGGGGCCTCGCGAGCCAGGCTGTGATAGTCTGGTCTGCTGAGTGGAGTTGTGACGAGGGGGAAGTCGGATGTGGAAAATGGCGGGCTCCATGGAGTAGGGGAGGGTGGTCTGGCTTGTTGTGAGGCTCTGCTGGGCTGGCAGGCCAGGGCTAGAAACCGCCATGCCTCCCAGGCGCCTCACGAGCAGCTAGGAGATGCTCGTGATGAAGATCTCTAGGAGATGCCATTTGAACTGACCTTCCTGTAGCCTTTGGATTCTAAAATAATGAGCCTGGGGAAGGGAGTAGGATTCAGTCATGTGAAGCAAAGTGGATAGAGCTAATTTGATGAGTAACAAGAAAAAGAGCAGAAACCAAGAAGTTAATCCTTAGAGCCATGGAGATACTTAAAATAAAAAAGATACAAAGGCTGGAGAGAGAGGTACAGAGGATAAGTCACTAGTGTTGTTCCTAGTGACTTATCCTGGGTTCAATCCCTAGCAGCCCATTTGGTCCCTAGAATCTGCCAGGTGTGACTCTTAAGTCAGAGCCAGAATTAAGCCCTGAGCACAGCTGAATGTGGCCCCCAAAACTAAAACCAGACAAACAAATAAACAAACAAACCAAAGGAGAAAAACAAAAAGGTACATGTAAAAACAGCAGACAGTTTGGAGCTAATGGTTTATCCTGCTAAACTTCCAATTATTTGTTTCTGAGAGAATTGAATCACTAGAATGCCAAATAAGCTAACCCCAAGACATTCATAAGACAAATAGTGTGAAAGGCTTCGGGGTGAATTGCACAGATGCAGAGTTTTGTTTTTTTTAACCAGTATTCTCCTTTGCAATACAGAAGCACTTATTTTCTCTGCTGCTGAGAGGATAGTTGGAGAGATAGTACAATGATTAAAGTACTTGCCTTGCATGCAGCCAATCCTGCTTTGAATTGTTGGATTGGTTGCATGGCACTGTATGTGGTCTCCTGAGCACCATCAGGAGTGACACCTGACTCCTGACATCAGGAGTAGCCCCTATGCACCCCCAGGTAACTTCCAATACCACCCCCAAAGAGTTTTCAATGGACAGTGCACAACTGATTCCCTTCCTGAAGTTGTCCATGACTGAAAGATTCATTTTACCCAACTAAAACCAAGCTCCTTCCAAAGAATAACCACATTTAATGACTAGTCAATGACAAGATAGAAAGGCCTATTTTCCATGTTCCTAACTTGGACAAATTTGCAGAGGCATACTAGAACCAAAGCACTCCTTGGAATCATTCAAGGTCTTCTTAGTTATGGTTTCTCAACCACAAGCATCCTTCTGCTATACCCTTCGTCTTCCCTCACTTACAGCAGGTGCAATCCCAAGAGCACAAGCCAATAAATTTTCTGCCTGTAAATCTTTGACCTACTGTCTGTTTCATGGGGAACCTGATATCCAATACTCCTCCTCTCGCCATATCTGACATCATCACTCTCTAAATATATGTCTGTGAACTTGCTGTAGCAGAAACATCTGGAAAGGAAGATCTCTCTCTCTGTCTTCCTCACACACACTCTATATATGAAATATTTTGTATATTAAATTTATATAAGTGAAATACAGAAATATATGTATATATTTCTCACTTTCTAATTCATACTTTCATATATACATATATTTCTCACTTTCTAATTCATGCTTTCAAAACCACAATCTTTATGAGTAGGTCCCAGGAATGTGCATATATTAAAGTTCCCTGGATAGTTCTAATATGCTACAGTGTCAGAACTGCAGCTACACTGAAACCTAGACAAATCAATCTATGATGTTTATCTTTCTCAATCATCCTGTTCCAGCTTATAAGAGGAAAAAACAAAAATGCTTAAAATTTTAGTACCAGATAAATAAAATGTGTCAAACTGGTGTATAAAGTCAAAAAATGACTGTTCTATTTTTAATTATTGGCCACTGTCACTAGTGCAGCTCGTCCCTTTTCCTCTTTTACTTATTTGTTCCGAGTGGGCTAGGGAGAGAGTACAGTAGCTGAAGCACTTATCTTGGAGTCAGTCAAGTCAGTTCAATCCTCAGCATCAGATATGGTTGCCAGAACCCAACCAAGAGTGATCCTTGAGTGAAGAGCAAACACAGAGCTCAGAGCAATGTTGGTGCCCAACTGCCTGCATTCTTAGAGTTCTATCATTTGTTTCTTAATGTTAACTTCATTCCTGGCTCACTCTCACATTTGCAATTCCATTTTTCTTTCACCCTAGCTGTCTCATTTATTTCTTGTTATATTTTATACTTTCTTTATTTCTGTTGGCAACCTCAAATCCATTTTTTATAATGGTGAAAAAAATGAAAAAGACAGAGGATAGATAAGGAAAAAAAAAAAAGGATCAAGTTAATCCTCATAAAAGTACAAATGAATGTGCAAGCCTTTAATTACTCAAAATATGAATGATCATAAGATGTTTATTGAATAAGACCATTTAAAAATGTAGAGAAGTAACACTGCATAATACTGCATGCTAAAACTATTTAAGTTTGGGGTGTACATTATAGGATCTTCTATATAATACATCAACTTCCCCACTGAAAGTACAATTCTCCCTTTCACAAGACAATTGACCTCTTTTACCCAATTGTCCTACCCTCTTCCTCTTTCCTTTCTGCTAGCCACTAATTTATAACTATTATTTTAGAATGAGAACTCACCACTGACCATTTTCTCAACCTTAGACATTTAAATGTGTAATGCTTAGGAGAAAGGATGAGAGGATACGTTTGGCTGCAGTTCACCAGGCACCCATTGTCCTAGCTGAGGCTGCTAGTTTTCAGCATTTGTTCTCATACCTATCTGGCACCCCTGCCCGATGCAGGTCCTTTAAAACCAGAGCACTCATGGAGCTGGAGATATAACACAGCAGGTAGAGTGTTTGTCTTGCACATGGCCAACCTGTGTTTGATCTCCTGTATCCCATATGGTTCCCCAGCCCTGCCAGGAGATATCCCTGCTCAAAGGGCAGGAGTATGCCCTGAAAACTGCTGGAGGTGGCGTGAACACTCGCTCGCCAGAAAAAAAAAAACCAGGGTACTCACAACATCTCCCAAGGCGTCCAGCTGGGTCAGAAAAGTGTGGGGAGCAGAGTGCTGAGGAATATGTTTAGAAATCATTCTTACCTTGCCCACAGAGTGATATTTAGTATAATTGTAGATCTCTAAATTCCTAATTCTGTTCTATTTCTATCCAGTAGCCCCAGTGTGTTTTATATTAAGATTCCGTGTCATGAAAGGGAAAGTGAAAAGCTTTCTCTGGAACAAACCTGGAATGGAAACCTAATAATGTTTTTTCAGGCAGGATAAATGTCCTAAATGAGAGTGCCAAAACGTCTGACACGAGGTCTCTGATTATAAGCTTTTTCTCCTTATGTAGTTGGTAATTACTTGGAAGAATAAAGCTACAATTTCTAAATGCATCAGAACTTTAGAAATACAGCTTGCACTTATTGAACTTTATTATTTTCTTCTCTGGAAGGTAAATGATCATGATTAATAGCAATTCCACTTATGTGACTCCTAGGCCACTTGGCCCCTAAGGAAAATGAGAAAATAAAATCAAGCTAAAAAGCATTTGTCTTCATTTCAGGAGTGTGTGTTATTTGCCTCTCTTTATTTAATGGTGTGTTCTACCAGTTGTTGGGGTAACCTAATATGTCCCTGACTCCTCGAGGATTTCAATGACTGTGCCATATGCCAGAGCTTGCCCTGGGTTAAGCTTGATAGACAACCTGGCCTCCTGCTTTAAGATGCCTCTGCCCTTTAGACATACTTGCCTTTAGAGACACCTGCAATAAGGACCCCTATAGCCACACCAAGTTTCAAGGTGAGACTCAGTGTCTCTTGGTCATACCCATACAGGTACATCACTCTATGTAGTGCTACTTTAGACTGGAATTGGAGCCATACAAATGCATAAGAGAATTAATAAATCCGAACCCAGGGGACAGTTAGGACATGGAATAAGCTAATCCTTTAAGTACAAGTGAAATGAGAAAGTTTTGCAATATTTGTTGCACTCATTTAGAAGCAGGAACATAGGTCACATTAGTATACATTTTTTGTTTACCCTAAACTTTTACATTATTCTTGGGGTCTAGTGATGAAAATTGAAGGAAGCAGAACAGGTATTACCCTTTATATACAATAACTTTCCATTGCTTTATTATGACACTTTTGCTTTTTTAGCTCTGATATTTATGGATTTTAATTTAAGGTACATAAAATAGTTAACTAATTCCATTGGTCAAACTAGTAGAGTTGCAAAAAACCTATTACCATCATACACTTTTGAGACTAGCTGACCACTTGTTAGCCTCAGTTTTCTCGACCTAAAAGGGAAGAGTTTGGTTATAGGTTATTATTAAGCATCCATCTAGCACCAATACAGAATTGACCTATAATTACTCTTAACAAACCTGGAGAAATCAACAGTAGATAGCTCAGGACCACAACAGGTATAAATGAAAGTGATGTCCCATAATCAGAGAAGAATAATATTAACTAGACAGTGTGTAAAAGAAAAAGAAACACGAAAAAGAGATATGAGTAAGGACTAGGTTGTCAGCGGTGCCAAAGACCAGCTGGCTCACATAGTCTGTTCATAAAATTTGTAGTGATGGATTAAATCAGGTATATTTGGATATTTAGGCAGGACATGAATGAATCCATCTGGGGAATGACTAATAAAGATTATGCATTTCAAGATTAAACAGACATCCATACAGGAGAAGATCTGTTACTGATAATAAGATCTGGCTTCTGTGACACTGGTGGAAAATTCCATTTCTCCATTTGCCTTGTTTCCTCTTAAGCCTCCTTTGCAGGTTCTTCCTCCTCTTTCACCCCCCCCCCATACAGCTATGCCCCCTTGACTGTGACAGTCATTCGACTATTTCATCTAGACTTATTATTTGCTAAACATATATGTCAAAGATGCCTATGTTAACATTTTCATGTCTGATTATTCCAATAAGCTTTTGTTTCATATCCAGTGGCTGATTAAGTATCTCAAAATGAACATGACCAAAGTAAACTGGTGATGCCTTCTCTATCACCCATCCTTCAAATGTCTCTTTCCAAAGTTCTCCAAATTCAGAAACAGGAACCACTTTCCATAGCACATAAACCAAACTCTTGAATAAAAGTATTGTTATTTTAAGAGACCAGGTGGAATCAAAACGTTGTTATGACCATGAGAATCATCATCTGAAAATCTACATATCTTTTGGATACTGTTCCTATGAAACCATCATTTAGCTTTATCCTTAAATAGGTTACCAACCTAGTATCCTTGGTTACCAACCTAGTTACCAATCTAGTATCCTTCTCCAGGGAGGGGCAAGTTAAGTTTCTCTTAGAGGCCTCTGAAGAGTCCATAAATTACTTGCAGTTGGATGACTGCCATGACAGATGATACAAAAAGCATTTGAGAAAAACATCAATCGCGATGCTATTGAACAGTAATTATCCCATTTTATTCACTAGCATAATGAGTGTATGCTTCACTTATGCTATACTACATTAATAAAATTATTGTGAAATGAATAAATGAATATTATCCTGGCAAAATGTAAGGGAAGAGATGATTTCAGACTAAAAAATATCTTGTTCATATGAGAGAACGTGACATGTGTAAGAAAATTATAAAGAGGTCTCTCTGAATGTGGTCCAGTGCTATATACAGTTAAATATAAAGCAGGAAAGTAATCACTGGAAAGATCATAAACAATTAGAAGCTTGGAAAAAGTTTATGAAGGAAAAGTAGTTAACTTTAGAGTTTTAAATAGGGGTAAAAACAATTTGAAACATGCATTCAGAGAGGACTCTGGCTGCAATGTGGATATTTGGGTTGGATGAGGTGATGGAATAGATTTAGTGACTAGTCTGTAGCCTGTTAAAGTAATCTTAGCCAAAAAAAAGGTAGCTAATTTAGGGAAGCGGCAATATGTAGTACTGTTTTGAGATAGTATTTTAAGGGTAAAAATAATAGTTATGAATAATTACCAGGTAGGAATGGTACCCTGATTCTTGGCTTATTTGAAAGATGGATGATGATACCATTAACCAAACAAGGCTACATGGGTGGAAGGATATAGTGTCAAGGGAATGGTAAGGAAGTTATGGACTTGATGAGTTTGAATTTCCAGGACAAGGAAATGTGGACATTTGGGAAGTGTCTCAATATACTGATCTGGAAAAAATACAGATATACAAGATGAAGACGTAGGTTAAGTTACTAATCAACATAAAACTGTTACTGGGGTACCAGGGAGATAGCTTAGCCTGTGGGGTACCTGAATTTGCACTCAGAACCCACATGGCTCCTCCTACACAAGTGCTACTATGTGTAGTCCTGGTGGATGCTGAGCACTGCCAGTGTGACTCTGTTGGTCCCCGGCAATGTAAAGCCAGAGCAGCACCATATCCCGTAGCCCTATTATTGAATTGTTTACTTCTGGTTAAAGAAGTTTCAATGGCAGTGGCCCTCATATCCTTGGAGCATTACTTTGGAGAAAGATTATGCAGCAAGGTAATACAGCATGAAAAGGAAATTTGATGCAGGACAAGTCCCTAGAGACTTGTGTCAGACTGAAAAGAAGCCAATGAAAGAGAGTGAGAGACTCAAAAATGTTTTGGAAGTGGCCAGTGTATATCAAGAGGAATGTCAAAAGAATTTACTAAAAAAGTCATAAGGGGGCTGGAGCCATAGTACAGCGGGTAGGGCGTTTGCCTTGCATGCCGCCAGCCTGGCTTCGATCCCCAGCATCCCATAGGGTCCCCCGAGCACTGTCAGGAGTAATTCCTGAGTGAAGAGCCAGCAGTAAATCCAGAGCATTGCCGGGTGTGACCCCCCAAAAAAAGTCATAAGGACTTCAGGTTTACATTGCATTTAGCAAGAAGGACCTAACTAGAATCTTTTTTTAAAACATTTTATTATACCACCGTGAGATATACAGTTACAAAGATGTTCATAAGATGTTCATATTTGGGGTTTCGGTCATACAATGTTCCAGCACCCATCCCTCCACCAGTTCCCATTTCCCACCACCAATGTCCCCAATTCCCTCCCCCTCCCCCAGCTTGCCTCTGTGTCAGGTTCTTAAATTCTTTCTCTTTCTTCCTCTCTCTTTCTCTTTTCCTTCCCTTCCACATTGTGGATTACAATACATACATTAAGAGGTTGTCATGTGTATCTTTTTTGCCTGTATTTAATGCTCAGTTCTAGGTTGGTATCAGCACTTTCGACAATTAGCACTTAAGTAGTACATCTTAATTTCATGAGCTTCATGTAATCTAGATGGTACCCACAAGGTCCTTCTTTTTTTTCCCCCCAAATTTTATTACACCATTTTAGACATACAATTGAAAGGTGCTCATGTAGAGTTTTGGTTCCACAGTGTTCCAACACCCATCCCTCCACCCAAACCCATCTCCCATCACCAATGTCCCCACCTCCCTCCCCCCTCCCATACCTCAACTACTTGGCGGGTTCTGTATGTCTTTTCTCTCCTCTCTATCTCTCCCTTCCGCCTACCTTTCCTACACATCGTAGAATGCAGTACATTAAAGGACATTACTGTTTCCACTATTTTAATGGACCGCGTGGCCACAAGCAGTCAGCGCACCTGGGCTCAAACTGGTTTTGCTCTGTTAATCATGGTCGGTGAGGTAGTATCCCAACATATGGATAGCGAAGGTGGTGGCTAGTGTGGTGGGCGAGTCTCATCCAGCTGCTTCCGGGACCCCCAGAGGCGATGGGCCCACTCCCAAAACCAATCTGTCCTCCTGGGAGCCCCATGGTCAGCTGGGCCTGAGGCGAGCCAAGTTCCAGCTTCCCCAGCCGCTTGTGAGGTTCTTCATGCTATGGCTGGTGGCCCCAGGGCAGCTCCTGGGCGGGGCCACCAGGCTCAACAAAATGGAGGGGGAAGGGCCGACCCTGACTCTATCTGACAAATTCCTAGTGATTCCCGCTTCTGGGAGCCGCCTATCTGGGCTCGAACTGGTTTTGCTCTGTTAATCTGGTCGGTGAGGTTGTATCCCAGCGTCCGGACAGTGAAGGTGGTGGCTAGTGTGGTGGGCGAGTCTCATCCGGCTGCTTCCGGGACCCCCCAGAAGTGATGGGCCCCTCCCAAAACCCATCTATCCTCCTGGGAGCCCCATGGTCAGCTGGGCCTGAGGCAAGCCGAGTTCCAGCTTCCCCAGCAGCTTGTGAGGAGGCTCTTCATGCTATTCTAAATAGAATCTTTTGAAAAGTATCTAAATTAAGTAAATAAAATAAGTAGGTAGGACAAAATAACTAAGGACAACAGGTCTTAAGGGAGGAAGAAAAAAGCAATTGTTGGAGAGGAATTTATGACTTTAGGAGGACTTTTTATGTTTATGTAAAATTCTGATATATTTAAACAGTTAAGGGGAAAAGACAATGAGAAAAAGAGAGTAATAAATATAACATAGGGGCAGGACATAGCTCAGTGATAGAGGACATTCCTTGTTTGTGCGAGGCTCTGGGTGTGATCCCTGGCACTGCATAAATAAATAAATAATAAACAAAATGTACATGCACACATAGAAGATGGGACAGGAAATGAAAATGTTCCTAAATTATCCCAAATATTCCATATTTCAACATCACTTTTCTCTATTACTTAAAAATATTTATTTAGTCACTGTAAAATTGCAAAGTTACTCATGATTGAGTTTCAGGAATACAATGTTTCAACACCAATCCTTCACCAGTGTTCACTTTCCTCTATCAATGCCTACCCCATTTCCTTCCCACCCAACTTTCACTAGAAATACTCTTTTTTAATACATTTTTGCAATGTGATTTACAGCGCTATTGCTGATAAGATTTCATACACAACAATTCACCATCTTTCAGCACCACTTCCTCCTCTTGGTATAACACTTCCTCCCACCATAGATATTTCTCCCTCCCTGTCCCAGCCCCCAGCCTTCCCAAGATGCAGGTTTCCTACTGAATACCAGTTCTCATGTTCTTTGTTTCCATTACCTTTGTATATTCATTATTCCACCATTATATTTCTTTATGTCCTGCATAGGAAAGATGTTGTTCTGTGTTGGTCTCCCCTCTGACTAACTTTATTCAGTATTATGCTCTCCAAGTCCTTAAATGTACCAGCAATTTTATAGCTTTATATTTTCTTATGGTTTTTCAAGTCCTATTTAGGGCTATATTCCCTCACCTTCTTTATCACCAAGAAATATTCCATTATGTATACATACCATAGTTTCTTTATCCAGTCATCCATTCTTTGACACTTGGGCTTTTTTCCCTTGTGCCATTTGACTATTGTGAATAGAACTTCCAAAGAATATAGTGCAAATGTCTTTTATCTATTTTGGGGGAGCTCCTGGAGTATATTCCAAGATGTGGGGTTTCTGGATCAAATGGTACTTCAGTTCATAGACTTTATAGGTATATCCATGTTGTTTTCCAGAAATGCTGGACCAGTCTACATTTCCACCAGCAGTGAATGAGAGTCCCTTTATCCCTTTAACACCAGCACTGGTTATTCCTTTTGATATGTCTTAATCTCTGTAACATAAAATGATATCTCACTTGTTTTGATTTGTATCTCCCTGGTGAATAGTGATGCAGAGCATTTTCCATGGGCCATTTGTATTTCTTTTTTTGAGGAAGTTTCTGCTCATCTCTTCCCCATTTTTTTGATGGGGTTGGATTATTTTCTTGTAAATTCTACCAGAGCCTTATATTTCTTTGTTATTAACCTTATCAGATAAGTATTAGTAAATCATTTCTCCCATTGAGTGGGTTTACTTTGTAACCTGGCTATTGTTTCTATTGATGTGGAGAAGCTTGTTAATTAAACAATCTCATTTGTTTATCTTTGCTTCCACTTGTTTGGAGGTGTCTCATCCTTAAAGATGCCTTTAGCTTCAATGTTATAGCAAGTTCTGTCTGTTTTCCTCTCTATATACTTTATGGATTCAGGCACAATATCAAAGTCTTTAACACATTTTTATTTGACTTTTGTGCATGGTGTTAGAAATAGGTCTAGTTCATATTTTATTCATATTTTTAGATGTAGCTGACCAGTTTTATTAACACCATTTGCTGAAGAGTCTTTCCTTGTTTCACTACATATGTTTTGGTCCTTTTTTGAATATTAACTGATCATAGACCTGAAAGTCTGTCTCAGGATATTCAACTCTATTCCACTGATCTGAGAGTCTTTCTTTATTCCAATACCATGATGTTTTAATTACTTTCATTTTGTTTTAATTACTTTCATTTCAGTTGGAAGTTGGGGAAAGTGTTGTCTCCCATCTTCTTTTTCCCAAGGATTGCCTTAGCTGTGACTCCATATGAATTTCATGAATGATCTATTTCTTTTTCTTTGTTTTTTGCTTTCTTGGGTCACACTTGGCATTGCTCAAGGGTTACTCCTGGCTCTGCACTCAGGAATTACTCCTGGGAGTACTCAGGGGGCCATATGGGATGCCAGGGATCGAACCGGGTCAGCTACTTGCAAGGCAAATGCCCTATCCACTGTGCTCTTGCTCTGGCCACTATTTCTTTATTAAAATGTCATGACTATCCTTATAGAGACTGCCCTAAATCTGTGCAATACTTTGGGGGGTATTGGCATTTTAATGATATTACTCCACCGAATCCATGAGGAGGGGACATGCTTCCATTTTCTCACGCTCTCTTTTATTACTTGAAGCAGTGTTTTGTAGCTTTCTTTGTATAAGTATTCCACTACTTTAATAGCATTCTTTTCAAAACTTTCTATTCTCCCAATAGAGTCAACCTGCCAGTTCACTATCAGCTAAAGCAAACTTCTTAGACCCCATAGAGAATATAGACAGTTTAGAAAGAGCTCCTCGTCTTTTCCCATGCCCATTTCTCCTTCCTTTCATCCTAATGTTAGAAAGGTTTTTCATTCCTGTTTAAGGCTATATTCCCTCACCTTCTCCATCACCAGAAGCTCAATTTTTCAAATAGCCCTTACTTTATGCCAGGTGTGCATTGTACTCTGAACACATAAAACTGGAAAACTTCATAGACTCCTTCATCAAGGAGTTTAGAGTTTTGATGAGTGAAAGATGTGGAACTGTACTCTAAAATGAATCATTAAATATTGTTGTTGGGCTGAAAGTCTGATGAGAGTCCTGAATTGAGACTAGATATTCCTTTTGGTCTCTCAGATGGAGAACTCTGATGTTTTCTTGGCCTTCAAAGACATTTGTTTCAGTTTCTACCTCCACATCATCAAACAGCATCAAGGTTGCTCTACAGAAAACATACCATTTTGAAATGCAGGGAAAAACCCTAAAGTTCTTTGATTTAGCGTATATTAACCATCTATTTGAAATACAACTGTACTCAACATACTTCTTTCATCATTAAATATCCAATTCAACTTTAGTATTCAACTTTAGTATTTGAGGTATACTTATGTATAAATAATAAGGTATATGAAATATTTAAATTGTATTATTTTAAAATGACATTTAAAATACGTAGTTTCCAATAGCTTCTCCCTTAGCAATGAACAGATGCCATCTGAGCATCATCAATAAGATACAGGAACTCCTCTTGCTATATACATTAAACGAAATTCATCCATGACCAAAGGGAATAGTCACTAAAGCAAACCAAAATAACTGTGTGATAGAGATTACTATCCACTCCTCAAGTCATGTGCTTCCCCATCTTTCAATGAGTGCTAAATAAACTCTGAATTTCATCAAAGCACTTTTTCATCCAGTTAATAGACTATTTTTCAGTTTTCTTGACAGCCAGTGATGTGATAGTAATCTAATCAATTAATGAGAGCTTCTAGGTTATATATTTCAATAAAGAAGCTAATAGTCCTCAATTCCTTTTTCACTCTACCTTTATCTTCGGAAGCATATGTGATACTTATGGTCTTCACTTAATTATACAACCAAGGACAAAGGTCTTAGAGAAGGAAAAATAACAAGTTAGAAGAAACTTGAGGCCCTAATAGCTGATGGAAGAGAGCCATCTACTCACTCTAAATTTCCCTTCATCCTCACCTTTGTATTATTATACAAAAGAGTAAATGTGTAGCTTACTGGATCTGTTGTATATATGGATCCTTTGTTACAACTTAGTAGTCTGACCTGACTAGTACTGACTAGTTCTAGGTAACTATCTCTTTAAAAAAACTCAGACTACACAAAGTCTCCACATTGCCAGCTGAGAATTATCTCATAATTTACTAGAGCCCAGTGACCACTATAACCTCTAATGGCTCACACCCACCCACTCTTAGCTGAAAATACCTAGGACAAGGATGGCAGTGAATGTGTCTTATACTCCATAACATATTGGCCCTGCGAGTCTCCATTATGTTCAAAGTCAGAGAAGCAATTACTTATTTTTCTTTTTTTTAATTTTTTTTTATTTTTACAATTACAAAGATATACAATTAAAAAGTTCATATTTGGGTTTTGGTCATACAGTGTTCCAGCACCCATCCCGCCACCAGTGCCCATCTCCCACCACCAACGTCCCCGGTTCCCTCCCCCTCCCCCAGCCCTCCTCCATGGCAGGTTCTTTATTTCTTTCCATTTCTCGCTCTTTCTCTTTTCCTTTCCCTCCAAACTATGGATTACAGAACATGCATTAAAGGGTTGTCATGTGTATCTTTTTGCCTCTATTTAATGCTCAGTTCTAGGTTGGCATTAGTACCCTCGACAATTGTTAGCACATTGTTCCATTTTCTGTCTTACCTAGCCTTTGACTCCCACACGTTTGTGATAATTTTCACCTTTTTTAAGTATTTTATTATACCACCGTGAGATATACAAATAAAAAGATATACAATTAAAAAGTTCATGTTTGGGTTTTGGTCATACAGTGTTTCAGCACCCATCCCTCCACCAGTGCCCATCTCCATACAAATAAAGAGATATACAATTAAAAAAGTTCATGTTTGGGTTTTGGTCATACAGTGTTTCAGCACCCGTCCCGCCACCAGTGCCCATCTCCCACCAACAACATCCCCGGTTCCCCCCCCCTTCCCCAGCCCTGCTCCATGGCAGGTTCTTTATTTCTTTTCCCTTTCTCTCTCTTTCTCTTATTTTTCATGAAGTGTTAAATGTGTACTTTACCTCTTGCTAACATCTTCCGGATGCCTACCGATAAAGACAGCAATCTAACAGTGAAGGATTTTTAAGCAAAAAATTACATGAAACCATTAGGAAAAATTATAGTTCTTGTATACATTGAGTGGTCAGCAATATGCTAGTATTTGTTCTAAAAGCTATTAACACTGCACTCCCACATATGGTTACTGCTTGCTATTTTTCCCATTGGCACGATCCACTTTTTTTCCATTATCCATTGAATGTTATACTAAATCCATATTAAAATAGACCAATTTTTCTGAAACTGAAGAATGATTGCTAAACTGGAACACCAAAACATTTTCATTTTTTATACGAGTTAGGGCTTATCCTTGATTATAAGCCCAATAAACCAACATCCCTTTATTGCCTCATTGACAATTACATGATATCTCTTCCCTCTTACCTGCTGAGTTTTATGGAAACTATTTCAACATAGTAGACATTTATCATAACAGAAGAAGCTCCAATTTAGACATTACTACCTTAGCTTTATTAGAAACTCATTTTCCACAGATGTCCAGGCATCATTTGCTCCTTTTTATCAGGAAATAAATAAAATCAGGCAATAGTTTCCTATAGCAGAGGTTACATCTTTATTATACTCTGGAAAATAGATATCAACCAGAGCACAGCCAGATGGCTTACCCTTCTTATCAATAAAATTTAATTTTCACTAAGTCAATTGCAACCAAATTCATTTTAAATAGGAAACAGACATTTGGGATTCTTATAAGAAGCAGAAAATATGCCATCCTTGAGAGTTTCCAAATTTTCACCAACAGAGATTTAGTTATGAATACCTGCTTTACTTGCTTTACAGGCTAAGCCAGAAACTCAGCCTCTTTCTTGACGCTTATGCCAACCAGTAATCAAGTCTCATTGGCTGCAATTTCTATTTTCTCCTGAATCTATCCACTTTTCACTTTGATAATACTCCACTATCCGTGCAATCCTAACATCTCACACATGTTCACTAAAACGATTAGCTCCACTCTCCCTTCTTCCTCAATCTGAAAGTATTGTTTTTATTTTCGCCAGACTTATTTTCCCAGTGAAGACATTTCTAATCCTTTAGACTACTCTTTCTGTATGTTTCCTCAGCATTTAAAGCAATGTTTGACAAACCTTACTCATAAACTACTGCATTGTCAATACTAACTGATTAGTTTTATTGAACCTTATACTAATGAGACTTAAACGAAATAGGTATCATTGTCTTCTTAGAAGGGCAAGTCTCTAAAGTTTGGCATACAAGAACTGAAGTTGCAGCTCCAGAGTTATTAGATATTGGGATCAACAGCCATCTTTGCAATGCCATTTGTTAAGCTAGTCTGACATCTTTAGTGTAAGACTTCCATCATCAAATCAACAAAATCTCGGTGTCTTTAGACAGACACCCAACCTTTATTCCAAACAATAAAATGGAAAAGAAGGAGGTCAAGGGGAACCTTCTTGCAGCCTTACCTTTTCCCTCAGCTTCTCTCTCATTAACCCACCTACATTGGCCAATAAAAGAAGATTGTGAAAAGACCTGTTTCAATGGCATGCAATGGTCTCTCAGAAATACTGTATGAAAACTAGAGGGGGGAAATAAATATAGTAAGCAACTAGTAATTTGTTCCCCCATTCATTCTAATTTTATATTCTTATAAGTTTCTTAAGGAAAAAAATTATCCAACTATATAAATTCCAATTTCATGGCATCTAATGAACGTAGTTTAGCAAGAAGATTCACAGCAGGGATTTTTCAAAGAGCAGATTTCAAATATGAAAAGGTATAAAAATTTCAGTCTTTCAGGTGCACATTCTTGTGAACAAGAGTAATATCCTAATACAGAACTCTCATTCATTCATATTATCCACAATGAATTATTAATGAGTAAGAGAGAATAAATTGGCCTCAATTTGGATCCTCACTTTATGAAACAGGACTGTTTCTCCCATTTCGCAGATGAGAACAATAAGGCATGAAGAAGTTAAAAGACATATGCAGAATCACATTTTGGGGAGCAATGCCAGCATTTGAAACCCTAGTTTTTTCTCTGTCATCAATTTCTTCACAAACTTCCTTTCACACAGAGCCTCTATTTTAACATTTTGTTTCTTTTAACCTATACTAATTCTATATTTTAACAACTCTATCTACATTAGAAGCTACTTAAGAACTTGTTTTTCATAGTCTCAAACCATTTTAAGGGTTTATTTAAGTATTTCTATTAAAATCTGTGACTCTCAGTTTGAAAATAAGAAAAACTATAAACAGCTATAATATATATACATATATATCACTTGATCACTTGATCACTTGAATCCCGATATTCATCAATTTGCTTGAGCGGGCGCCAGTAACATTTCCATTGGACCCTATCACGTGCCAATGTAGCCCAATGGCATCTGGTTGATTGAGGAATATGAAGAGCCTCAAACCGTTCCTTCAGGGTCTTAACAAGGAATTCTGACCATCTTGTAGGTGGGCGGCCATGTGATTTTTTGACATCCCGTGGGATCCAGTCGGTAACAGCTCTAGTCCAGCAGTTGTCTCCAAATCGCACTACATGTCCAGCCCATCTGATTTTTTGAAGCCTTGGCAAACGAGACAGCGTCCCTGATTCTGGAATAGCGACGGAGGTCAGAACTCCGGATTCCTTCACTCACTTGAGTGAGACGTGATATTCCAAGCATAGCTGTTTCGATGCCTCTCTGGGAGACCCAAATAGCATTCTCATCCTGCTTTCGTAGGGCCCAGGTCTCTGAGGCGTATGTTAATGCAGGGAGAATGGTGGAGTCGAAGAGATGTGCCCGGAGCCGGAGGTTCTTTGACCTTTTAGCTATTTCTTCGATGCCTTTGAAGGCATTCCATGCCGCTCTCTTCCTCCTGCGCAGCTCAGGTTTTAGGTCGTTCATCATGTTGATTTCTCGACCTAGGTACACATAACTGCTGCATTCAGAGATGTTTGTTCCATTGAGAGTGAATGGGGCCTCAGGAACTAGCTCATTTCTCATGAACATAGTTTTCTTCAGATTCAGCTGTAGACCTATCTTTCCACATTCTCGGTCAAAGTAAGCCAGCATTTGTGCCACTTGGCTAATGTTTGGTGTTATTACAACGATGTCATCAGCGAAGCGGAGGTGGTGTAGTTGCCGAGCATCTATCTTCACTCCCATTCCTTCCCATTCTAATTGTCTCATGTGTTCTCGAGGGTGGCGCTGAAGAATTTTGGTGAAATGGTATCACCCTGTTGAACTCCTCTTTTGACATCAATGATCACTTCTTTGTAGAATGGTGAGATCCTGGTGGTGAATCCACAATACAGCTCACGAAGGATCTTGATGTATTGGGTTTGAACACCCTGTTTGACTAGGGCTTCGATGACCGCTTCAGTCTCCACAGAATCAAAGGCTTTCTGTAAATCAATGAACGTGAGACAGAGCGGCATCTTGTACTCCCTACAAACCTCAATGAGCTTGGTTACTGTGTGGATATGGTCGATTGTGCTGAATCCTTTCCGGAAACCTGCTTGCTCGCATGGTTGTCCTTCATCTAGTGTTCTGCTAATTCTGTTCAGGATGACTCGTGTAAACAGCTTGTAGATGACGGACAACATGCAGATGGGGCAGTAGTTTCCGATGTCATGAATGTCTCCCTTCTTGAACAGTAGAACTGTCCTGCTGGTTTTCCATGGGGAGGGCACCTTGCATTCAGACAGGTAGCGTGTGAAGAGCCGAGCTAGTGTATTGATGAGTACCGACGGCAGATTCTTCAGGTGTTCGGGTCTGACTTTGTCTGGGCCTGGTGCTGTTCCCTTCTTTACCGACGAGATGGCATGTTGGATTTCAGAAGGGAGAATGTTGTGATGACATATCCATCCTGTGTAATTTGGTATGTGGGCAGGTGGATGTGGCTATCAAAGAGATTTGAGTAGAAGTCCTGGATAATCTTCTCCATTGCCTTTCTGGAAGATGTGATAGATCCATCAGGGCCTTGTAGGGCAGTCATCTTGGTCTTATAGTTGGCGAAGGACAGGCAGGCGGTGCGAATGCTTTTCCCAGCCTCTGCTGCATCTTCCAGTATTTCTGGTCTTCTGTCTTTGAGGTCTTCTTTTATCACTTCTCTGCACTGTTTAGCAAGCTTGGACGTTAGCTTTTGGTCTCCTGAGGCTCGCGCCTTGCCACGTTGGCGAATGAGCTCGAGAGTTTCTGAAGACAAGTGACCTTTTGTGTCTTTCTCTCTCTCTGCATTCTTCGCACAATCATGGAGGTGCTGAACCAGTCTGTTGTATTCTTCATCGATGTTGTCAATGATGGTATCTTCCCATGTTGCTGCAATGGTGCCAGAGAGTTCCCAGTTGGTGGTCATTCTGGGAGTTCTCTTCTTAAACTTTGCAGCTTTTTCTCCCCGTTGCGGGAAGTAGAATTTTGCATGAAGGGAGACGGTGGTCCGATCCTGTTTGGAATTTGGGGACAACAGCAACATTGGTCAGACAAAACCATCGATTGAAGATGATGTGGTCAATTTCATTGTGAAACTGTCCGCCAGGAGATTCCCATGACCAATGTTTCGCTTCAGCCTTCTGAAACTATGAGTTCCCATGAATGGTCTTGGTGGACATGATGAACTCAGATAGTCTCTCACCCTGTTCGTTCCATTCTAGGCCATGGGTCCCGATGTGGAGTTCTTCAGCCGATCTTCTCGGTCCTATCTTGGCATTAAAATCACCGACTATGATCTCGTAGAAGGTGTGATCTTTTTATAGAACTTCTCCAATTCCATGTAGAATTTCTCAATTTCATCTTCTTTGTATGTGGATGTTGGTGCATAGACAATGAAGATATAAATTGCTGGCAGTGGACCACATCTCCTCAAGTGTAATCATCCTATTCAGTTTGTTAGGCATTCAAATGAATCAATGTTGACAGCCCTGTTCGTGTTGATAAGGACACCAACGCCACCGACGCCTCTTTTCGCCGCATGTTCCAAGGAACAATTCTTCTCTGGTGTCAAATACAGCATGATGCTTCTGACGCCTCCTCGTTTCAGTCAGACCAATGATGTCGTACTTGATCTTTTGCGCTTGCACCATCAGATCCTCAATATATGCTTCCGATGCCAGCGTCACGTGCATTGAAAGTACAGACAGTCATTTTAGTCCTTCGTTTTGGCAGCCTAGGACGGCCGTGAAATTTTATCAGGCACTGCTTGTTCGCCTTTCTTACTGCTGCCATATTAAGGGCTCTAATGGGGTCAGGAAAATAAACATTTTTTGTTACTGATTTGGCATATCGAACACGCATTGGACAGCTTGCCAGGCTCTGCCATGCGGGCGCTATATTCTCATTACTTTGTGGGGTTCTCTCAGAGGGGTGGGTAGAATATTTATGGTAATTTGGAGGTAAATCGTGGCGGCGCACAGAGGCCACGAGCAACGGGAAAGCTGGTTTCTGCTCTGCCGGGTGTACCTGTGTACATATATATAGCTTTTATATATATATAAAGGTGAAGACCTTCAGTCTCTTTTAGGTTTTGTCTCTGCTATTTATAGTATCCTCTAGTATAATGTGAGGTCTGCACAAATAAGCTTATTTACAATACTCCTTCCATTACCCAAAGTTTAGATCCCTGTCTGATATAGAGCCAGAACCCACAAAATCAATAAACAGCATCTAAGTTCATGAATCTACCCTTCTGTTTCACAAATATGTATAAATTAGTTTTTTAGTTCCACTTCACATCTTTCAGAAGCATGAACCCTCTAGAAAAAGTATCAAAAAAGCTATTGTATTTTTCAAAGATATTATTACAGAATGTGTGAAAACATCAAGCAAGCAGATATGTAACAGGTCTTAGAATAAAATGGAAGTGTTTGTCAAGGAGAAAAGACATTAGTACAGGCGTCTTTTAAGCTATTTCATTAACTATTCCACAATAGTGTAGACTACCAATCAATCACAACACTGCAATGGCATTCAACAATAAGCAATTCTTGCTTGTGCTTCTGGCATGGTTGTTAGGCAGCGCTAATGAACTTGGCTGTACTTGACTAGGAAACTTTTGACTTCAATTAGGTAATATCACATGAATAGGGATATGATATATGGATCTCAGTTGACTTTCAGTCAATATAGAACATTCTTGGCTGGAAAGACTGGTCTAATTCATCTCTGTCTGTCCCAAGTGTCTCTAATCATCTGATATTCTTATACAGGCATTCTTATAATGATGAAGAGTATAATAATGAGAGTATGTTTTTAATAATACTATTACTTTCATGTATTAGACACACTTAACAACAACTCACTGGTCAACATGAGTTTCATGACTGAGAAAAGTCAAAACTGCAGAGTACCAGACATTGTATAGGAAGGAAGGAGATGTATAAACTATTGCCACGTGTAATTTACTAGAAGGATAGATAAATGAATATTCTGCTGAGTAGTTAGTCAGAGTAAGAGAGACTGACAAAGTATGATCTCTTTTTATGGAGAAGATAAGGAAACACAACAGTGGAATAACAAATGCCCAACAACAGCAGAAACAAGCCAAAAAATTACCATAAGAACTGGTCTTCAGCAGGAATCATGCCACTTGTCGGTGTGAGTGGGGTTATGGGATAAAGAAGAAAACACTACAGCAATGGAGGTGGAAAGTATTCAACCTTGATAAAGTGGGGTGACTTAATGAATTTGGACCTGTGTCTAACACCATGCACAAAAATCAGATCAAAATGGATTAAAGATCTCAATAACAGACTTGAATCCATAAAGTACATTGAAGAAAATATAGGAAAAACCCTCCACGACATTGAAGCTAAAGGCATCTTCAAAGGTGAAACATCACTAACAAAGCAGCTAAAGAAAAAGATAAACATGTGGGATTATATGAAACTAAAAAGCTTCTGCACCTCAAAAGAAACATTGACTAAGATACAAATGCAGTCCACAGAATGGGAAAAGGATATTGACCCAATACCCATCTGATAAGGGGTTAATATCCAGGATAGATCAGGCACTGGTAGAACTTTACAAGAAGAAAACAAACAACCCCATAAAAAATGGGGAGAAGAGATGAACAGAAACTTCAACAAGGAAGAAATTCGAATGGCCAAAAACTTGATCACTTGAATCTCGTTATTCATCGATTTGCTCGAGTGGGCACCAGTAACATTTCCATTGGACCCTATCACGTGCCAATGTAGCCCAATAGCCCAATGTAGCCCAATGGCCAAAAAACATATGAAAAAAATGCTAATCATCACTAATCATCAGAGAGATGCAAATCAAAACAACAATGAGATATCATTTTACACCACAGAGACTGGCACATATTCAAAAGAGCAAGAACAACAAGTGCTGGAGTGGATGTGGGGAAAAGGAGACACTCATCCATTGTTGGTGGGAATGCCGGCTGGTACAGCCTTTCTGGAAAACAATATGGACATTCCTCCAAAGACTAGAAATTGAGCTCCCATTTGACCCAGCCATACCACTCCTGGGAATATACTCTGGGAAGCCAAAAATACACAGCGGAAACACCATCCCTACTTTTATGTTCATAGCAGTATTATTCACAATAGCCAGAATCCGGAAACAACCAGAGTGCCCGAGAATCGATGACTGGATAAAGAGGCTTTGGTATATCTACACAATGGAATACTATGCAGCTGTTAGGAAAAATGAAGTTATAAAATTTGCCTATAAATGGATGGACATGGAGAAGATTATGTTGAGTGAAATTAGCCAGAAGGAGAGAGACAGCTACAGCGTGACTGCATTTATTTGCATGACATAAATATATATGTACATATTATGATACCAATATCCAAGGTCAAGTGAAACATGACCTTGTAACAGGAGGTCTTGTCAAGGGTGGAAATTGTCACAAATGTGTGGGAGTCAGAGGCTAGGTAAGACAGAAAATGGAACAGTGTGCTAACAATTGTCGAGGGTACTAATACCAACCTAGAACTGAGCATTAAATAGAGGCAAAAAAGATACACATGACAACCCTTTAATGTATGTTCTGTAATCCATAGTCTGGAAGGGAAGGAAAAGAGAAAGAGAGAGAAAGGGAAAGAAATAAAGAACCTGCCATGGAGGAGGGCTGGGGGAGTGGAGGAGGGAACCGGGTAGTTGGTGGTGGGAGATGAGCACTGGTGGAGGGATGAGTGCTGGAACACTGTATAACCAAAACCCAAATATGAACTTTTTTAATTGTATATCTTTGTAATTGTATATCTCACAGTGGTATAATAAAATACTTTAAAAAATAAAATAAAAGTTAACTTCCAGAAATGAAAAAAGAAATATTAAGAATATTAAAATCATTAAGAAATATTTAAAAAAAATAGTTAAGTGTTACACACGAAACCATATTGACAACAGTCCTGTAATCCATAGGGTCAAAATTATTTTAAAAAGGGCATCTCATGGAGGAAGAGGGAAGGGAAAGGTAGAGGCACTGGTGGAGGGAAGTGCACCTTGGTGAAGGGATTTGTGGTGAAACACGATATTCTTGAAACCAAATCGTGAATAACTTTGTAAGTCATGGTTAATCAGTACAAAAAAGGTTTTTTTTTTTTTTGGGGGGTCACACCCGGCAATGCTCAGGGGTTACTCCTGGCTCTGCACTCAGGAATCACTCCTGGCGGTGCTCAGGGGACCACATGGGTTGCCGGGATTGAACACGGGCGAAATATGCAGTTTTTTCTTTTTTTTTTTTTTTTTGCTTTTTTGGGTCACACCCGGCAATGCTCAGGGGTTACTCCTGGCTCTGCACTCAGGAATCACTCCTGGCGGTGCTCAGGGGACCATATGGGTGCCGGGGATTGAACACGGGCCGAAATATGCAGTTTTTTCTTTTTTTTTTTTTTTTTTTTGCTTTTTGGGTCACACCCGGCAATGCTCAGGGGTTACTCCTGGCTCTGCACTCAGGGAATTACTCCTGGCGGTGCTGGGGGCCCATATGGGATGCCAGGGATTGAACACGGGCCGGCACAGGCAGGCCGCGTGTAAGGCAAACACCCTACCCACTGGACTATCGCTCTGGCCCCACAAAAAAGTTTTTTAAAAGAACTGAATTTCCTTGCTTAAATCTTTTGCCTCTATCCCATATCAGCAGGCTCAATAAATATTAGTTAAATAGATACAGGTCAATGGATGGGCAAATGAACAATTAAATTAATGAAGCTTTTTATGCAATAGTTAGCAGAGTCTATCAATAATTTTACTGTTAACTTGATGATGCAAGCAAGAAAATATTTGACCCACTTTTTTATAGGATCCAATATATCATATAAAAATCGTGACAAGCTTAAACTTCTACAGCTCATCAAGCAGCCCTGAGTTTGTCAGAATCCTTCTGGGGTAAACATGTAGTGTTTTTATTTCATGTTCTTTAGTTGTAAACAACCTTTTAAAAGTACCTATGTTGAGTTTTTACTGCAGTAAGTATTATGGACAATCTTATATGTTTTTTCTTGTTTCCTTACTAAACTAGGTAAGGTGTCAGAGAACCATTTTTGATCTCAAATACAAATTCTTTCATTGCAAGAACAACAACTCAAAAGCCTCCTGAACCAGAGGATATTTTTAAAATAAGATGACAATGTATGAACAGCATGTTTGTTCTCATTTACCCTTGTTGTTCATACATAATTATTTATAATACCTCCTCTCACGCTTTAAAGTATCTTTGTTCAGATGATTGTTATAGTCACCTGGTTAAGAACTTGTCCACAGAGATAGCAAATAGAAGGTCCGACAATCTACACCAGAGGCATCAATTTCTCTACACCAAAATCTGTATTGTCATACAATTTAACTATGAATACAATATATATCATTTTCCTCAATCATCTAAGTTTACCAAGTCTAGATACCAAGCATGTGATGATGTTCGGTGTAATAAGACTAGAAAGAGGGAAGTTTAACAAATTCTAGCCATATTTTCGAAAGATTGAAATTGAATTGTCCAAAGAACAGGAAAACGAGGGAGGATATTAAATTTCAAAAGCAAAATCCTCAAAATCAATTCTCTAGAATAAATTTAAAACATTAGGTACTTAAACATCAGTTTCTCCATTAAACTTCTAGTGCAATTTTGAATATGCATGAAAGAGACCAAGACTATCTCTGCTGTGAAGAGAGACAACTTCACAGTTAGACTATCTTTCCTCTTGCCCTTTTCTCTTGCTACCAGTAAATATCACATTTATCTTCTTTTATGCAACAGGAAGGCTATTTCCAGAGAGGGTCCATTTGGGTTAAACGTAAATCAACAAAATCATAAATCCTGTCTTTCAAAAATCTCACCCCTTTCTCCTAGTAATACAAATACAAGCATTAGCAGCATAAAAATATATAGGACTTAGGGAGAAAAAATGTAGGGGAAATGCAAGTATATTTCTCATATTTACCAGAGTATAGATTTCTTGAGAGTCAACACAATGGTTTGTTTGGATGATAAACTGCTTTTGGTTAATGCATAAAACTCAGAATTTAAGTACATCCTCATTATGCAAATAAAATTAGAAAAAAAATTAACTTGGAAGAGTGGTTGTTTGCTCTCATAAAAGGATCGTCATTAATATTTTTTTAGAAAATCTATTTGACTCCATCAAAGAAGGAGGAAATAGCTAGTAAAAAGAATAAGGCTAGTAGAAATGGCTCTAAATGATCAGAACAGACCCAAAAAGAGTTGAGGGATGAGAACAATTGAAATAAATGTTTAGATGTGAAAGGGAACAAAGAAGCAGAATTAGACCTTTTCTTAAATCAACCAATCAGAAAGAGTGGTGGTGATATTAAGAAACTGCTCCCCAAATTACAGCACACTGAGGTGAAGCCAGACACCCCCCTAACTCCAAAGGGAACATATTCATTTTAGACAGTGAAACAGATGTTCTCCGTTCTTGATTGCTCTAGAGAGAGTTGTGGGGGCAATAATGCAAAATTCCAACAAAAAGAGACAGGAAAAGAACAGGAAGAAAAAATCACTTGACTCATAAAGGGGAAAAGAAATACAGTAACTGAGCCAGTTACCAGAGCCACACCTAAACCATCCCACTGAGATGAGACCTTCAGAGATGAGCTGCCAGAACGTTTTCAGTCAAATATTCTAGTAAAACAGGGTCACAGTGCCTTCCTTTCACTAATCAACATGGCTGTGCATGAATTTATTTTCTATCATTATGCCTGTATTGCAAAATGGTAGTAGGTGAGCACCTCACTGCCATGTTTCATGAGAAGGCGAAAGAATGCTGGCATTCCATAACATGTGGAGAGACCAATTCTTGGAAGAATAGTACCAAGATCTCTGTTATTTCAAGAAACATACATTCATATCCTTGAAATTTTTCCTCCCTCAGAGGGAATTCTTAAGCTATAGAATTATTATCATTATTATGTTAATGCATTTTACAAAGACAAATTCTAAACGTAAATGTAATGAAATAAATCTTCCTCTAATTAAAAATGGATAAAAGCAAGCCTCTGGGAAAATGAAATTATCCTGGTAACACCCTCCCATCACATTTTGGGTCCCAACTGCAAGAACTCATCCAAATGTGTTAAAGGGTGGTTATTAGAAAAGATAGGAGAGAGCAAAAACTTTCCGGCAGGCCAACTTTTTAGTAACGCGGTTCTACAGTTTCTTTTCTTTATTTTTTTTTCTTTTGGCTTTTGGGCTATACCAGTGTTCAGTGATTACTCCTGGCTCTGCATTCAGGAATTAATCCTGGCAGGCTAGGGGACCATATGGGATGCCAAGAATTGGACCCAGGTCACCTACATGCAAGGTAAGTGCCCTGCCCTCTATGCTATCTCTCTGGGCTACAGTTCTGGATTTTAATAGCTCTGTCCTATCAACTCCTATTCAAGCCCTCTTTTGTAGTATAAGTATACTACAATGTTATAATAATGATAATGATAAAAATGATGAGAGATAGTACAGTGAGTAGGGGGAGTTTCTTGCATTGCATTTAGCTGGCCAGAGTGATTCCTGCTACCATATATGGTCCCCTGCACACCACTAGGAGTGATCCCTGAAGCACAGAGTCAGGAGTGAGCACGGGGGCACTGCCAGGTGTGCCCCCAAATAAACACAATTATACAGCTACCATTTGTTTGTTCTTACTGTGTATACTTTGCCCAAAATTGTCCACTTCCATGCTCCCTAAACATGTCCTTATTCCAGGAATGCAAGCAGCCTGCAGGAACTAGCAAAAAGACACATTCATTTCTTAGAGACCCCCAGAACAGACAGAAGGCAGACCATAACACCTACTTTGACCTAGCAAAACCCATTTTTGTTTTCTGATTTCCAGTATTGTATCACTGTATCCTGTCTTCCCATTCATCATTGATTTGCTCGAGCAGGCACCAGTAACATCTCCATATGTCCTGTCTCATGCAAGTAGAGCCCACGGTTACCTGCTTGCTCCAGGAACATAAAGAGCCTCAAACCATTCCATCAGGTCATGGAAATGAGGTCTATAATTGTTACTGGTATTTGGCATATCAAATATGACACGGGTAGCTTGCCAGGCTCTGCCGTGCAGGTAGCATACTCTTGTAGTCATCTCTAAATCCAGCATTTATTGATGAACCACGTGGCGCTTGTGGCCCCTCAAGCCGGGGTGTGATAGGCTGGTCTGCTGGGTGGAGTTCTGACGAGGGGGAAGTCCGGATGTGGAAAATGGAGGCCCTCATGGAGTGAGGGGAGGGGGTGTCGCCTGGCTTGTTGTGAGGCTCTGCTGGGGTGGTGGGCCAGCACTATAACTTGCTATCTCTCCGGGACGCCTCGTGAGTGGCTGGGCACAGGGGAGAGCCAGTAGCAGTTCTGCCTCATGTCTGTGAGTCTCTGGATCAGCATACCTGGGCCGGATTTAAAAAAGACTACTGCAGGGTGGATCTCAATGAACCGGGCTATTTTCCAGTATTGTAAAATAAACATTTTGTATTGTTACGTTATGTTAATTTGTACTAGCTACAATAAGCAACTCATCCATGTGCCGAACTTTGGGCCAAGTGTTCACTCCCCACTCCCCATTATCACTAATTTTCGTAAACATTGCAAGAAAGGCATAATTATCACACTCATACAAATGAAGAAAATGAGACCCCAGAAGCTAAGTGACTTGCCTTGGAAGGTAATCGACTCCAAAGTTCTTATCTCTTCTCTGCTCAAAACTAACCCATATGGAATCAAACCCTAAACGACCTTCATTGTCTGACCAGCCCTGCAAAGCCCTGTCTCAGCTGTTAGCTTGGCTCCATAGAAGCCGAACAAAGCACACACACAAAAAAGTCAATTACCATTTAAAAATAACTCACTATACACATGGCCAAATGAAAGTATTATTTTGGTCTAATTGGTCCTCATTTATTCGCTATATAGGCCTCTTCTAAAGGAGGATAGAGGGGGCAAGGGGTGACTTGTGGATATAGCCTAAAAGCTTGGCTAAAAGCACTCTGAATCAATAAGGGAAGCCTTCACTCTGGCCTGAAAAATTTACTACACAAGAGTTTGAAATGCTTTTGTTTTCACTTTTATAATTAATTACTGTTGATCATGCTTTTTGTTATTATTTTTATCATTCATTACCAAGCATTGCTAGTAGCCAGGACTCTGCCTCCATGGCTTAGACAATACAGAGATAAGAAATCAGGAGGAAGGAGTGCACACATGTTCGTGGGTTACTAAAATACTCGCATAAGAATTACACACTAATTCAACTACAATAAAAAAATATACTTGAAGAGCTTATTATATACTATTTCTTTCCCTTCTGAGAAACATTTGAGCAGAAGCCTAGCTTGGTTACCATAGCAACTATAATGCAAAATTGGCAGTAACTTTATGAATTGCAAATTCCTCTAAGGGTGTTGGGATTTTTTTTTCTCCTACTTCCATTTTTAACCATCTCATATGCATTATTCCAGCAATATGTTAAACATGGTTTTTGGGAACTCATGCATCATTTTGAAACAAGCTCTCTTTCAAACTTTCAAATTCCATTATACTAACAAGAGCAGGCTAAACAGCGAACACCTGATTTACTGAATTTTAAATTTTTAATTGTTTGAAACTGCATTCTTTTTTTTTTTTTTTTTAAGTATTTTATTATACACCGGAGATATACAATAAAAGATAAAATTAAAAAGTTCATGTTTGGGTTTTGGTCATACAGTGTTTCAGCACCGCCCTCCACCAGTGCCCATCTCCCACCACCAACATCCCGGTCCTCCTTCCCCAGCCCTGCTCCATGGCGGTTCTTTATTTCTTTCCCTTTCTTCCTCTTTTCTTCCCTTCAGACTAGGATTACAGAACATACATTAAAAGGTTGTCATTTGTATCCTTTTGCCTCTATTTAATGCTCAGTTCTAGGTTGGCATTAGTACCCTCGATTATTGTTAGCCCCTGTTCCATTTTCTGTCTTACCTAAACTCTGCTCCCACACATGAAACTGTTCTTAATAGGTTTATTACCCTCATCTTTTCTAAAAGAGCATCCAAGTTAGTCAAATAAATGAAATCATGATATTCTTCATCATTGTCAGAATGTCTGAGAACAGAGAAAAGGGATAGTCGCCCCTTTCAAAAATAAGTAACACAGAAAATCCTGTACTCTGTTTTTCCTTCCAAGTAATTTTGGTTGCCTTCTGCATAAACTCTTTAATCAAATGGTTAATTTTTACTGCTTTCGTCTCAACCATATTTTCTTTCCAGATCTTTTCTCTCATGCTCTTATTGGATAATGAAAACAACTCAGAAGTTCCATGAATAACCACTTTTCCCAACAGGGGTTCCTTTCCTTGGAAGTCTAGAGACTTGCAAATGTGCCTCCAAAATATTGTTCTATAATGTGAGTACCTCCTCATTTACTCAAACTGGTTCCGGTGTAACCATTACTGCTTCTTAGCTTTGGACTCTGGTTAAGTTACTTACACTCCATGAGTGACATCTTCCCAATGTATAAAACAAGGACTTTAATTTTAACCTATTTATTTTCAAAACTACTGCAAGATTCACATGAGAGGATGTATTTGAAATCTACCATAAAAAATCACTATCAATTCCTCAAAAATTTAAAAACCAATTTTTATTTCGGATACCCAGCACCAAGAATCTACAAAATAATCTTTTTTTAAAAAATATGAATATTCCTTATTGTCAGAGCCTGATATCATTAAAATATGGCCTTATTTAGAGTTTGGGCATACCAGGGCTTCTAAGATTGAATTGAAATTAAAATAAAGGTCACAACAAGCAGATCAGAATCCAATCCTGCTTTGTAAAGGCCTCCTTAGTTTCCAATTTGAAAGATCTATTTGCTTGAAAAATTGTACCAGAAAATGTCTGAATTCAAAGCACATCTCTTCCAAAAGTGGCCATCCATATACCTAATGACTTTTAGGAGAAACATCACTTTTTTGAGGACCTGACTTGTCTGCCTACCGGTTTGTTGCTTTTTTTTTTTTTTTTTTGCTATTTCATTGCATCTGTCTAAGTCAGTGGAATAGTAATTGCTTTCTTGTCGTTCAATGGTACCTTCCAGAAAAGATGTAACTGTCATACCAACCACTGATAGACATGATCATAGAGCAGAAAAACAGAGAAATAAGGTAGAGAAACTTCAAAAGACTGATTCTGTGCTTGGGTTCCAAAGACTTACTTTCTGTTCATTTATTCATATCTCTATGTGTTCACACACCTAACAGTGACCAAAAAGACAACTTTACTCCACTCTGGAAAGTCAAGAGAAGAATATGACACATTTTTGTTCAAAAGAGCTCTGTGTCATTAAAGGAGGAACGATAGATCCCCCTTTGGTAACTCTTATTCCGTCTAAGGGCTGTGGGAACATCAATTATAAGACTAAGTCCAAATGGATCAGAAGAAGATGAGAAGAAACATCCAGGGAGGGTGTGACTCAGGCTGCTCTGCTATGGCAGGTGTTCTCTGGAGCAGAAGCTTATTGAAAGGCGGTGAAATATGCAAGACCACTGAAACCAGATGGGGAACATTAACTGAGAAACTTAAAAAAGTGTCAGGCCAAACCCATGGGTGTACAGATCTTGCACAATTCGTAAATTGTCTCTATTTGTGTGTGTGTGTGTGTGTGTGTGTGTGTGTGTGTGTGTGTGCCTGCGCTCAACGGAGTTTCGACCTCCATTGCTATTCCAGAATCAGGGACGCTGTCTCGTTTGCCAAGGCATCGAAAATCAGATGGGCTGGACATGTAATGTGATTTGGAGACGACCTCTGGACTAGAGCCAGTTACCGACTGGATCCCACGGGATGTCAAAAGATCACGTGGCGCCCACCTACAAGATGGTCAGACTTCCTTGTCAAGACCCTGAAGGAACGGTTTGAGGCTCTTTATATTCCTGAATCAACCAGATGCCATTGGGCTACATTGGCACGTGATAGGGTCCAATGGAAATGTTGCTGGCGCCCGCTCGAGCAAATCGATGAATAACGTGAGTTCAAGTGATCAAGTGTGCATAAGGGAGTTCTGCCATGCTTGTGTCTGGGTTTCATACATTCGGTAAGGTAGAGTGAAGCTAATGGAACAAGTCCAAGAGGTCAAAAGCACTGACTTGGGAAGCCTGTTTTGTGTGGAGTAGAGAGGGGTGGAGGGCACACCCAGAGGTGCTCAGGGCTTACTCTTGGCTCTGTGTTCAGGGGTCACTTCTGGCCGTTCTCAGGGGACAGTATGGTGTGCTAGGGACAGAAGCGTGCAACGCAAAAGTCCTCCCCGTTGTACTATTATCTCGCGAGTCCCCAGGAACCTGCGTTTGACAAGAGCAGACCCACCACGTCTGGGAGAAGTTGGGGTGATCCGCTCAGTATTCCGACTTCCTGAGAGGTGAGGGAAAGTTTGGAACATTGTCAGCATTAGCTCAGAAGGTGAGCGCACCAATTACACAATATTTCTACCTTTCCAGGCTTGGCAATAGCACAAAAACGCTGTCGGTTTCCTTCGCTCCACGTAACTCACACCAGATGCCCGTGCCCTTAGACTCTTCACAGAGTTCCCAAAAGCGTTTCTTTCTAGAGGTCAGGCAGATGGAGCTCATTAAATCCCATACGCTGACATTGGAACGGTGTAAAACTTTTTGTTTGCTGTGTGATTTAAAGCCGAATGTGATTTATGAAGCAGCGTGTATCGCTGGACCCCCGATGGCCAGCTCATCCGCTCTGTGAGCATAGATCCTGGTTGAGGATAATGACGAGGAACCAACGCTGGATCAGAAATACAGCTTCTGCGGCCTGAGCAATAGTACGGGAGGGAAGGGCACTTGCATTGCACCTGGCAGGCCTGGGATTGATTCTCCAGCATCCCAGGATCTCTAAACACACCAAGGGTGATCCCTGATCTCAGATCCAGGAGTAAGTCCTAAGCACCACGGATGTGTCTACCCCCAAATAGGGAGACATAGAAGCGCAGTTTCTTAAGGAAGGAAGACATCACTTCTTGAAGAACCTCTAATCAGATCCTTTTACTATACAATTGAGGAAACCATGACCCAGAGAAGTTAAATGTCAAAGGAACTTGGAGTCCAACTCTCTTGATGCTCAGTCCAGTAACATTTCTTCTCTTTCTCCTGTCTCCCCACAGTTCAAAGAATACAAAAAGATTTCGAAGGGGCAAATCCAAGATGAACTTCATTCAAAAGGAGAGAGGAACACTATGTAATCAGTTGCTTCCACTTTTCAGTACAAAACTGAAAAGTAAATTCTATGGGAGCAGAGCTGAAAGGGCAGAGCACATGCCAGGCACCAGGTTTGATTGCTGGCACCACTGGTACTCTGAGAATCACAGAGGTGTAGCTCTGACCGCCCCAACACAGAGCCAGGCAGCCCTGAGAACTGAGCCAAGAGGCGGCACATTGGTGGAGCATCACTGGGTATCTCTCCTGAATCCCCCAAGCACTGCTTAGGAAGCCCCGTGGCAAAAAAAAAAAAAAAAAAAAACTTATTTACTTACATAAACAAGTAAAGGGAAAAAATGGAAAACAATATTTCCTCTGAATGGTATAAAGTTATAATGCAGGGCTCTTAAGTCAAATGTGAAAAATGAAATAGCTTACTCTATAAAATGGGCATGAAAATATTTGCCTCCAAGATGGATTATTGCATTTCATTAATTTTTTGAGAAATAAATACTTAAAAGATAGTGGCTAATTTATGTATTGTGTATGTAACTTTTGGCTCAAAATTATTTCCCTAGGAGTAATACCCTTATATTAATTCCCATTAGGTTGTCATTGATCAAATATTTGACATATTTTTCTTTTGGACGACTTTCAATTTTTTTTATATTTTAATGCTTTTTTTACTAAAAGTATTTAGTTCCATTTTAAAATAACTTATATTACTTATTACTTGTAAGGCACCTTCATATTTTTTTTATTTTCTAAAATATTTTATTATAGCACCTTGAGATATACAATTACAAAGATGTTCATATTTGGGTTTCACTATACAGTGTTCCAGCACCCATCCCTCCACCAGTGCCCATTTCCCACCACCAATGCCCCTGATTCCCTCCCCCTTCCCCTAGCCTGCCTCTATGGCAGGTTCTTTATCTCTTTTCTCTCTTTCTCTCTCTGTCTCTTGTCTCTCTCTCTCTCTCTCTCTTTCTCCCTTCTCTAACATATTGTGGATTGTAATACATACATTTAGAGGTTATCATGTGTGTCTTTTTCCCTGTATTTAATGCTCAGTTCTAGGTTGGTGTTAGCACTTTTGACAATTACTAGCACACTGCTCCCTTCTCTGTCTTACCTAAACTCTGACTCCCACACATTTGTGATAATTTCCACCTTTGACAAGAACTCCTGATCCATGTTTCGCCTGACCTTGGATATTTGTATCATAATATGTATATATATTTGTGTCATGCAAATAAATGCAGTCATTCTATATTTGTCTTTTTCCTTCTGGTTAATTTCACTCAACATGATCCTTTCCATGTCCATCCATTTATAAACAAATTTCATAACTTCATTTTTCCAAAGAGCTGCATAGTATTCCATTGTGTAGGTGAAGCCATCTTTCCTAAAAAACCATTTGTGAAAACTGAAGTCAAATACCAAAGATGAACATTTGTCACCACTGAGAACAAACCTAAGAATTTTCTTGCTCAAGCAGAGGGGATACATACATTTTCATCTTGCTGACTCCAGCCTGGAAAATCCTGAGCTACAGGAGAAAATCCTGTCCCAGAATGTAAACAAGGAGGCGGGAGTGTCGTTGACTCAAGGTCAGCCCTGGGGATGTTGAATTTTCTGAAATTTTGAAAGAAGTACTGATTCTCAGAAATAATTACATGTGGATTTGCACAAGAAGGAAAGATCCTGTAGATCTGGTAATGATTAGTTCCCATTCTGGGTGAGGAAAAAAAAAGACTTGGGGGAGCCCTAAGCACTCCAAACCTTTAATGCAAAGCAGTGTCTTCTGCAGAAGACTTTCAGAAACATGGGCCATTGCTACCCCATCCTTAGGCAAGGTAGTCTCACCTCTTCCCTAGTTCTCTGTCTCCCAAGATACACACACACTCACCTCATACCAATACACACACACACACACAAACACAAACACACACACACACACACACACACACACACACACACACACACACACTCACTCACACACACACTATAGAATAGACTCCCTGTCTTGGAAGCTTCCAGAGTCTAGGGTTAGCATCTTGCCTGCAATTTGCACTTCAAACATTTTCATTCTTCGTGTTGTTATCATTATAACCCTATCATTACACTGCTGGTTAATCATGAATAAAACAATAAACAAAGGAAAAACTCCTTCCCTGGTGAGCATGAATAATTGCAGATGAATACATCTGGTTTGAGCCCAGCACCATGTGACATTACATGCTCTTACAGGCACTAGGAGAGAATGCTTTATGGCAAGAGACATCTTTTCTAATTGTGATGTTTACTCCCTTCGGATTGCAATTTGTCCCCACGGCCCAACAAAGTCACCTAGAGGGATTTTCCAGCTCTTGCCTGTAGAAAGGAAAGCTGAGACCAAGCTGAAGATGGTAGCGCCTGCTTCTTTAACCAGAAGTTATAAAGGGAAAAACACACATAGGATGAATTCTAGAAGGAGGTCCCAGCAGTGCTCAGGACCTCGAGGGTCACCCCAGACCTTGCTGAGTTGATGCCTCGGTGATACCTTTTTCTGTCTCTCGCCTGCAGCTCCACTCAGTAAGAGGCCTCAGGCCCCAGCAGAGCAGGATGCAAACCTGGGGGAAGTCCTCTATGGTTAGGTCAAAGTTCACGGGGCATTAAATGCTGCTGGCTCTTCCTCCTACAAAGGATTTTTAAAAAACAAAATTCATTATACCATAATGAGATATACAGATTACAAAGATGTTCATGTTTGGGTTTCAGTCCTACATTGTTCCAGCACCGATCCCTCCACCAGTGCCCACCACCAATGTCCCTTGATTCCCTCCCTCTCCCCAGCCTGCTTCTATGGCAGGCACTTTGGCCTCCTCTCTGCGCTGTCTTTTCTTCTTCTTCTCTTCTCTTTCTCTTCTCTCTCTCTCTCTCTCTCTCTCTCTCTCTCTCTCTCTCTCCATGAAGGAGTTTTGGTTGGTGACAAATAGCTGACCACCCCTGCCCCGTTCTTCCACTGGCATGGCCCGGAATCCCGCAGTGCCCTCATTTCTACCCCCACAGAGGTACTCTCTGGTTGCTGCACTGTTTTCTGTACCCTGGCCGGAAGTCCTCATGGGCAGGTGCCTTTTAGAATGACTCCACGCCTGCCACCTTCCTTGGCATCTGTTGGAATCCACGGGAAATGTTGCTTGTACCCACGCCATCCCCTCCCCACCAAAGTCTGGATGCGTGAAGCCCTCTCCTGCTTCTGGAGGCTTATTCTCTGCTATCAGAGGCAGTTCCCAGCACCCTCTGGTCTTTGGGGTTATCTAGGCAGGAGTCTGAGGTCTATCTTTAGACCCTGCAGAGTTCAAGGACCTACGTTGAGCCCACGAAAGCCTTGAGTGGAAGCATGTCAGGTTTCTCCTTGAGTATTGACTTCACTGATGAGCCTCAAGTCCTGCCGTCCAGCCTGCCCCCGGAATTATCTTCTGCATTTCTTTTCACTTGTGAGAGTTTTCACTAAACTAAGCTTAGCATTCCAAGCATTCCATCTTTCTCCTTTATCATTTTAGGCAGTTTATGGAGATAAACTTATGCTTTCATATCTGTAACACATAAAGTATACATGTTTTACATTAATTAGAATATATCATTCTCTCATTAAAAAGTTTATGCTTGTAGGCAGTGTTTCCACAGTACTCAGGTCAAAGATAGTACCATTATGTATGCAGTAAAATTCATCTCTGATGAATTCAATCTAATTCTGTAAACCTTGTCAAGCACATATAATATATAACACCTAAATTATTACAGAATAGATGAATAGGCGAATGGATGGATGAGTAGATAGATGAAATCATTTAAAAGTACCATCTAAGAAGGCAACCTGGAAATGGATTTAGAGATGTATATGATTTCTTATTCTTCCATAGTTGTGACCTTGGCAATGTCATTTAACCTCTTATTGTCCTAATTCCCTCAACTGTAAATGGATGTAATAACCACTCAGACCTGCTGTGAGCTTCAATGCAAAGTGTTGGGAGTTTCTCGAGGTACAGACAAGAGTAAGGGTCCATGGATATGGGCAGAGGCTCTGCCTCCCTGGGACTGTCCTGAAGTGTTTCTGTATTTCTGTGATTTGCTACCACTGGACAGTGAGAGCATGCTGGACAGTGATGGACGCCTCTCCAGCATGCTGTGGAAGGCATGTGGAAGGCACTGGGCAACAGAAATTGTGGTTTCCAGGTCCACATATTCAACAGCAGTAAACCCCATGGACCCGTCATCTCTGCTATAGTTCTTGCACCTTTTCAAAGGCTCATGATGCCTATCTCATATGACACTTGTGAGAATCAAACGTCTTATGGAAGTACAGTTCTTAGGCACACAGTAACAGCACTCCGTCTGTATAATTATTAGAATTAACAGTGTCTGATGGGTTCCCAGTGAAAAACACCTCTCCCTTTATTGCCTACATTCAGCCATTTCTGAATAAGCTTTAGTTGCTATGGTTACCTTCCAAAGACACCACGTTTGAAACTGTGTTCAGAGATGGGGATAGATGGCAGAAGGCTTTCGTGGAGGACACAAAGCAACTTTAGCAACGGAGACATTTTAATACATGTGAACTCTTTCCCTTGGAAACCAAAGTCACATCCTGCCAAAATGGAAATGAACTCCGGGGAAGCAGAGCTTTCTGAAGTTGCACATTTGGCCAGCTCCTTCCCTGTCACCAGGACCTCAAGGACAGGTATATCTGGCTCTGAACCAACTCCTGAGCGTCTCGGCTTGCTTCTTTCCCCAGGATCTGGCAGTCTGAAAGATGTTAGTTGCCAGACAGAATTCATCAGATTCACTTCCCAGATGCTATCGCTTCTGATGCCGAAAGAAAAATAGGTTGCCCAGAAACTGAGGTTGGAAAGGACGAGTGCAACTGAGAAATGCACAGTGATACACACACAACAATCCGGGCTATTCTGGTTCAAATTCATTAGCATGCGAATTTGAATATTCCGGGGAACCTCCCGTCCCTCAAATCCCACACCTAGTCCCTGGAGGGGCTAGCACTAACATCCCATGCTAAATCGTCCCCCACGGCAGTGTTATAAATGGTTTTCGATCTGTCAAAATCAGTCCTGGCTCCCACAGAGACTGAATAAAATTTGGCCTAACCCCGTTTCCTGTTTCCAACAAAAGCAAACCAAGACCTGATGGGGCCTCACGGGCAGGAGTATTGTACACTCAATCCAACTAAAAAGACTCTTTCTTCCTGGTCATTTTTTCCCAGACATCCCAGGGAGCTGTCCGCTTCTTATTTGAAATTCAAACCAGAAGGAAGTCACCTCTAAAAATACCAAGTTCCCCTCTTGCATTCTCACAATGACGCAGCGACCCCTAGCGGGCGCACTTATACATCGCTTGCTGTTTGCACTACGTTTATTTCCCTACCTACATGAGAATGTTAATAGGTGCTGCTTCGCAGAAATATTTCCATATTTATTTGAAGTTTTAATTCAGATGGAGCAACCAGTAGTGATGACTGCCAGTGGTTGAGACTCTCATTACAACCACTAGGAAAATTTGCTTGACTATAGGAACCACCAGTTAAGTATCTAAGACATGGCAAGGTGGATGTTGTTCACCCTTGTCAATGCCAAGGGACTTGGGCTTCAAACCCATACAGTTGAAAATCCATGTCTAGAGGTTCAAGAGAGTACATCAGGTAAGGTGATTGTTTTGCACCCAGGGACAAACTACGACTGCACATAGTTTCCCTAGCACTGCCAGGAGTGATCCCCAAGTACTGAATCAGGAATAAGGCCTGAGAATCTCCAGGTGTGTCCCTGCCTCCCCTAAATAATATCTAACTTTTGACTCCTCAGAAATGTAGGTACTCTTGACCAAATAGCTTTTCAATGATCAAAACAGGTGATTTACACTTTTCTGTATTCATTTGATTGAGTTGGATCTTCATAGGCGTCTTCCATTTTCCCCACATTCACGCTGAGTGCACTGAGGAGGAGGAAGAAGATATTTAATGGGCTGCCTCATAAGGTGGAAGGGAAGAAAGAGAAGTAAGTACTCTTGCTCTAAGAGTTTGGAAATATAGATTTTTTTTCTTCTTTATATCTATCAAAGTGTATCTAGAAAGTACCGGTTTTTTTTCTACTGTTCATTTCTTTATGCTGCCCAGTTCATAGAAGGGTCACTGTTATAAAAGTCAGACACAGCCTTGAAAAACAGAAACCCTCTTCAAGCTTATTTAATGTCAGTGTTTTATGCTGCCTCTTTCTGCATCTTCCTCTTCCTTATCTGGCAATCCTGATAGTTAAGTCATCATCTGTTCATATCGCTGGGGTGCTATCCATCCAAGTTTAAGTGAACCCTCAGTTCCATGTTGTTCAATAATTAACAGGGTCATATTGGGCTGTGTTCAGGGCTCACTCCTGGCTGGATTCAGGGGACCGTATGTGATGCTAAGGGATCAACCTGGGGTTGGCCACATGCAAGGTATCTCTCTGGCCCCCTCTACTGCACATTTATTTCTAATACTCACAATAATCCTTCAAAACTGGATATTGGTATCCCATTTCACAGATGAAGAAACTGAGAGTCAGCTCAGAGAGTCAACAGAGATATCCAAAATCCCAAATCAGGATTCTTTCTCATCTTTCTGATGCAAAATGCTGTCTTTATTCTAGGTGAGTTGGGTCTACATAGCTAAGAATCTGTTCATGTGTAATGATTTGAAAGCTGAACATTCGAATAAATACTTATTCAAAGACACTTGGAAGCCTATACTGTCATCCTCGTAGCTAATGTTCATAATACTTATGAGTCTCGACTGTAGGAAATGCCGCCAAAGTTATCTAAGAGCAACACAGCACAATCTCTTAATGCATGTTACATATTTAATAAAATGTTGTTGATCCTGTGACCTCAACAGCACAGGGTTTTTTTTTCAGGTCTTTCTTCTATAGATTTCTACATTGTGTTTTTTCCATGCGGGTGGAGGCAGGAATTTATGTTTTTACCAACTATACAAGTGAGTACAATGATCTGGAAGGCCTTTAGAAATACTGGATTAATGATACACACCAATCAGAAGGATTAGTCTTGTAGATATAGGCCTGTCTTTTATCTAATTTTGTTTCTTGGTCATTTAAAGTCCTGTTCTATAAAAAGTTTGTTAATATTAATATTTATTAATCACCACAGAATAAGGCTACAGTGTGGTCTGAATATAATGGGTATGAAATACAAGAATTTTACCTGTCTTACGGAAGGTACTTAATAAATGATCATTAGCATTTGTATTTTAATTACCCACTTGGTTCATCAAATTTGACCTCTGTGATATTTTTTGCAATTTAAAAGTAATTTAATCCTCAGTGAAAAAATCTTGAAATACATTAAAAATAGTGATTCTTAGAAGAGGACATGTTGATGATAAATAGACGTATAGGTAGATAGATAGAGACAAATATATATTAATATTTAGGATAGAAAAAATCAGAGCAGAGATAAGGTACAGAAATAAGATGAGTCGCCTTATATGTGACTGGCCCCAACTCAATTCTGGTACTACATGATACCCCAAGCCAGGAGTGATCTGAGTTCAGAGCCAGGAGTAATCACTGAGAACAGCTGGGAATGGCTCCAAATGACAGCCAGTCAACTGGACGTCATACAAGCTCCATTTCAACCTTATCTGATGCAACAAGGACAACACTATGGACACAACTTTACATGAACCTCAAGCTAAGCATAGGGCTTGACCCTATTTTCCATTTATCTTTAGCTGAGTTTGAGACTAATATCAAGGAAGATGGATGTTGTCATTGTGCTTAACATAAGGCACACTCTGGCACTTCCAACTTTCAAAAGCATGACAGCATTGGCCTTTTTGTCTAATTTAACCTAAAAAGTCACAACAAAAATGAAATGTGATTTATGAATTTAATGAGTTGAAATATTTCCCCACTTCCTTTTGAAGGAAAAGGAATGGATTTCTTAGGACAAGTGAGCACAAAGTTGGATGCTATTTGCATTGCCTTCCTTTATCTCTTCAGGATGCCAGGGTTCCTAGTGTGAAGAGATGGCCTGTGATGGGGCAAAGCTGCCAACTTGAAAATTGGAGGAAGTTGGTGAAAGTTGGGTAAACAGGAGAGAAAATCAAAATTAAGGCAGGTTACTTGGTATGAGATGTATGGCTCTAAACTTCAGTGAATTTTTTTAGTGCAAACAAATGCTATTTCAATGTCTATATCCATTGGCACATACCAGTACTTCTTAATCAGTCAATATTCAGCTGCTGTTAACAGCAAGTATCCTTATAATTTACGTACAATAAGCTTTGATGTTAAATTTTGGCCATTTGCACAAGTTTCCTTGGGCTTTCCTGACTAGGACTGAAAAGTAATCTCTAGCCTGACTCCCAGGGATGATTCTCAAACCATCACCACAGAACTGGTTATCCAAACCCACCATCTTTGCTTAGAACCCAGAAACTAGAATACCATGAAGATGATGTTTACTTTTTTAGTTCTTAAGCCATGTTATCCCATGTACAAAACAATGCTCCAGAGACCATGTGGAGGGTCCTGAGGCACATGCTTGACTTGCATTGGACAGAGTTTTGACTCCTGACACTGCATGTCTCCACCAGTACCACAAGGTCTAGACCTGCTGGTCCCTGGCACCACAGAACCTGAACAGCACCTGACCCTAGCATAGCATTGAACCATCCTGCGCATTTGACTGAGTGTTGCTGGGGGGTGCCCAGGCTCCCTGAGCATTACTTGGGAGCCTCCTTCACACACACACACACACACACACACACACACACACACACACACCACCACCACCACCACCACCACCACCACCACCACACCACACACACACACACACACACACACACACACAAGGTTCTCCATATCATACTTCAATGCACCTTGAGATCCTACTACTCTAACAGCCAAGAAAAAAAATCAGATGTTCATGACTGCTGGCAGAAATAAGGCTTTCACATTTTTAGCCTCTTCACCTTAAGTAGGTCTGTCATCTTGGGGACAGCTAGGTCATATCTGGAATAATAAATTGTAAGGAAGTTTAGTATATGTAGAGACAAGTTTTCTGAACCACGCAGTAAGCCAAAACACATTCACAGGACACAAATGGGTGACTGCCAAGAGATGGCCATTACCTCAGTATTCTGGGTTGCCACAAGAGAGTCAACACAAACCCTATAGACAGATGGCCAACAACATTCTTTAGAAGGCAGCTCAAACATCCTCAGAACTCATGGCTCCAGTCATCAAGATATTGAAGGATATATACCCAAGGAACATTACACAGCTTCACCCAAGAACAAAATCATGCAATTTGAAGCAGCATGGATGGAACTAGAGAATATCATGCTGAGAGAAGTCCAGCAGAAGGAAAGGGGTAGTTACAAAATGATCTCTCTCATATGAAGGACTTAAAGATACAGAGTGAGGCAGCAGCAAAGGTCCAAAGGAAACATGAGAGAACTGATCCACACAATTTAGTTGGGGGCAGGGGAGGAATTCAGAAAGGAAAGGTATTGGGGTCCTTGGGGAGGGAGGTGGTACATGGTGATGGGTGTGGTGCTGGAATATGTGCACAGAAAATCAGCAATAATGCCATTGTAAATCACAGAACCTCAATTATAATAAATGTGTCCAGTTACCTGACTATGGTGTCTGAAGCTGAGTTAGCCACTTAATGCTCCAGGTGCTGCAAAATTTCATGGTAAGTTGCAGTCAGTTGGGAGTTTAAAAAGATCAAGTGACTCTTCCTAAGTAGAGTGCCAGGTGATACTACATATGTTGATGCATATCTATGTGTTTTGAGGTACCCAAATAGGGTGCAGTAGTCATACATTTATATAATACATATGTACTACATATACATATAAACTCAATGAACTATACACTTTAAATATATTCAGTCTATTGTATGTTGATTATACTTCATTAGAGCTATATAATCTGCCGTCAGTGCTCATCAATTCACTGGCTCGGCTCATCACACGCTACCTGTCTGAATGCAAGATTCCCTCCCAGTAGAAAACCAGCAAGACAGTTCTACTGTTCAAGAAGGGAGACATCCACAACATTGGCAACTATCACCTGATCTGTCTGTTGTCTGTCATCTACGAGCTCTTCACTCGAGTCATCCTAAACAGGATTGACAGAACATTAGACAAAGGACAACCATACGAGTAAGCTGGGATCCGAAAAGGACTCAGCACAATTGACCATATCCACACTGTAACCAAGCACATTGAGGTTGTAGGGAGTTCAAAATGCTGCTCTGTCAAATGTTCACTGATTTAAAGAATGCCTTTGATTCTGTTGAGACTGAAGCGGTCATCAAAGCCCTAGCCAAACAGGGTGTTCAAAGTCAATACATCAAGATCCTTTGTGAGCTATATTATGGATTCACCATCAGCATCTCACCATCCTACAAGGAAGTGATCATTGATGCAAAAAAGAGGGGTTTGGCAGGGTGATACCATTTCACCGAAACTCTTCAGGGCCACCCTGGAGAACATCATGTGACAATTAGAATGGGAAGGAATGGTAGAAAAGATAGACGGTTGGCAACTACACCACCTCTGCTTCGCTGATGACATCATTCTAATAACACCAAACATTAGCCAAGCAGCACAAATGATGGCTGACTTTGACCACGAATGTGGAAAGGAAGATCTATAGCTGAATCTCAATGAAACAATGTTCATGAAAAACAAACTAGTTCCAGATGCTCCATTCATTCTCAATGGAACAAACATCTCTGAATGCAGCAGTTATGTGTACCTAGGTCGAGAAGTCAACATGATGGTCCACCTAGCACCTGAGCTGCACAGGAGGAAGAGAGCAGCATGGAATGCCTTCAAAAGCATTGAAAAATAGCTAAAAGGACAATGAACCTCCGGATCTGGGCACATCTCTTCGACTCCACCTTTTCCCTGCAATAACATATGCCTCAGAGACCTGGGCCCTATGAAAGCAGGATGAGAACGCTATTCGGGTCTCAAAAGAGGAATCTATGCTTGGAATATCACACCTCACTCAAGTGAGAGAAGGAATCCAGAGTTCTGACCTCCATCGATGATAGAGTCAGGGATGCTGTCTCGTTTGCCAAGACATGGAAAAATCAAATAGGCTGGACTTGGAGACGACCACTGGACTAGAGCCGTTACCCACTGGATCCCACGGGGATGTCAAAAGATCATGTGGCCACCCACCTACAAGATGGTCATATTTCTTCGGCAAGACCCTGAATGAATGGTTTGAGGATCTTCATATTCCTGGAGCATGCAGATGCCATTGGGCTACACTGGCATGTGACATGGACAAATAGAAATGCTACTACTAGCGCCCGCTTGAGCAAATTGACGAATAACGATATATGAAGTGATCAAGCACTATTTTTACTAATACAGAGGGTCTACAAAATCTACTTAAGGTTGCACGCTAGCAGCATATTCTAATACTTTACTAAACCTTGACAATACTGCTTCTTGAAGAAAAAGTAACTGAATGTAAAAAATGAAAATAGGGGCCGAACGATAGCCCAGCAGGTAGGGCGTTTGCCTTGCACGCTGCCAGCCCATGCCGGCCCGGGTTCATTCCCGGCATCCAATATGGTCCCCAAGCACCGCCAGGAGTAATTACTGAGTGCAGAGCCAGGAGAAACTCCTGAGCATTGCCAGGTGTGACCCAAAAGCAAAAAAAAAAAAAAAAAAAAAAGAAAGAAAGAAAGAAAAAAAAAAGGAAAACTCCGTTTGAAGGAAATCTTGGTTTGTTGGACCTAAACTGTCATGTTGATCAACTCTGTCCTTTGTAATGCTAGCATTTCTTATCAGTCAATAGAAGCTTTCCATATAGAAGTCATAAACATAATATATATTTTACTAAATTTGATGTTTGTGCCTATGGATACCTGATAGAATTTGGTATCTTAAAGAATTTAAAAATAATACTGCTTCAAATAACAAGCAAAAGGGTAGAGACTTACATCAAACTATATTAGGTGGTCTTCTCAACCACCTAATTTCACAAGGTGACTGACATACTAGCATAACACCATACCAGAAAGTCATAACTTATCAGCTTAATCTTTTCAGTCATTTTTAATTGTTTATACAATAAAATGATAGCGTCATTCCTTTTTAAACGAATAAGAGCAGTCAAAATTTAGATGTAACAACGCCCACAGTTTGTTTACTGATGATCTCTAATTTTAAGAGATGGCTTACGAAATCAGATTCATGTGAAATTGCTTGGGATTTTGTAAATTTGTTTTCAGTCAACTTAGTAAAGGGTAAAAATTCACATTATGTCTTGGAATGAGAGTGTAGGGAGTAACTTTTTTTTAAAGTGAGATATAATTAAAATATAGCGTTATCTTAATTTCTATTTATATTATGAAATGATCACTCTTAACACCCATTAACTATTACAAAATCTGTAAGAATTTTTATGATTTTCATTTTTGGCAAACTTCAAACATATTACACTGTATTTTTTTTTTTTTTGGGGGTCACACCCGGCGATGCTCATGGGTTTCCTCCTGGCTCTGCACTCAGGAATTACTCCTGGCAGTGCTCGGAGGGACCATATGGGGATGCTGGGCATCTAACCCTGGACGGCATGGGCCGGCCGCTGGTAAGGCAAATGCCCTACCCGCTGGGCTATCGCTCCGCCCCAACACTGTATTATTAAGTCATCATCTTGTATGTTACAATGCTCATGACTTATTTCATAACCGAGAGTTGTATATTTGGACACATTCACCATATCCCAACCCTCAACCTGTGGCATTCACTAATCTGTCCTCTGTTCCTGCAAGTTATATTTTTGGGGGCCACACTCGGCCATGCTCACGAAGTTATTCCTAGCTCTGCACTCAGGAACCACTCCTGGTGGAGCACCAGGGTCTATGTGGGATATTGGAGATCAAACGTGGCTTGGCGGAACTTCAAGTGCCTTAGCGGCTATACTCTTCCTCCAGCCCTATACAAGGTCAGTCTTGACTTTTAGATTCCATATGAGAATTATCTTTTTCTTATTTTCAGCTAGAATGCCCTTGAGAACCACCCATGTGTAGCAGAAGGGAACATGTCATTCATCCTAATATTCCAGCATATATGCACGCGGCATAGTCTCAGGTTGTTCCCATGCTTTGAATATTGCCAAAGCACAATAAGCAGGAGGATCTGTATGCCTTTTGAGTCAGTGGTTTGTGCCCTTGTTGGATGCTAATTTAATGTTTTGAGGAACCTCCATTCTATTTTCAGTAATGGCTGCCACAATTTACGTTCCTCCCAGAGTGCATAAGCCAACACTTCTTGTCTTTTTGATAACAGCCAGTCTGACAGGTGTGAGACAGTTTTAAAGTGCATTCTTTGGTGATTAGTGATATGGTACACCTTTTCATGTACCTGTTAGCTATCTCTATCTTCTTTGGGGTAATGTCTATTCAGAGCCTTTCCTTTTTCAATGGGACTGCTTTTTTGTTTTTTTTGCTATCGAGTTGTACTGAGTTCTTCATGTTTTTGAATTTAGCCCCTATCAGGTATGTGATCTGTAAAGCCCTGTCTCCCGTTCAGTAGCTGCTTTTTCTGAACATGGCTTTTTCATCTGAGTATCTGAGATACATGGGGCAGAGCTGCTACCGGCTCTCCCTGTGCTCAGCTGGATCATGAGGGACCCAGGAGGGAAAGCGGGTTTTAGTCCTGGCCCATCATCCCAATAGAGCCTCACAGGAAACCAGAGGAACCCCCCCACACCATGAGGGCAGTCATTTTCAACATCTGGACTCCAAAGCTCGTGAGAGCTCCACCTAAGAGATAAGCTGATCTCTCCCCCAACGCGGTTCATCAGTAAATGCATGAGATGAGAGCCTACTGCTGAGAGTATAACAACAGCATGAGAGCCTGGCAAGCTACCCATGTCAAATTTGATATGCCAAAAACCAGTAACAATTATAGACCTCATTCCCATGACCTGAACGAATGGTTTGAGGCTCTTCATGTTCCTGGAGTGAGCAGATACCCTTGGGCAACACTAGCACGTGACAGGAAGTATAGAGATATTACTGGTGCTAGCTCGAGCAAATCGATGAACAACAGGATGACAAGTGATACAAATGAAGTCCCCCATACAACTTTGAACAGGGCCATAATTAAGCACTAGAAGAGACAGACACTTAACATTTAAGGAATGACTTAACTGGAAACCAAAATGTTTTCAATTCTTGTTCTAAAGCTTCTAAGGATTAAATTATTTGTTCAGGTACACAAAGCTAGGTGATAGCCCATCTTGGATCATAACTGCAGCCTGAAACACAAGCCGGAAGCAGCAGAGGATGAAATGACGCAGAAGTCGGAGACATGGCTGAGCCTTTAGAAAAAGCAAGTTCTTTGAGCCTGAACATTCTCAACTATAAAGTAAGGAAGGTGGATTCAATGACTGCTAACATTCCTTTAAGCACTAACCTGTTCTGAATATAAGCAACGTATGTTAAAACCTAACAGCTGTCACAATCCTGAAGTTTTTTTGTTGAAGAACCTGGGCTTCCTCAACTACCTTTTTTTTTTCATAAGAACTTATAGCACAGATTCAAACTCTAGTCCTGTCCTGGTATCTGTGCTATCTTGGGAAAAAATAATTTGTCCTCATAAAACAGATGGAGGAGTGAGAATCCAAAGAGAATTGTAATAATGGCTACAACCTCAGAGAATGAAGACAATTAAAAGAACATATGTCAGTACTACTGAAAATGTCTCGGTATAATTGCATGTATGTGTGTTTACAGAATACTATATATTCGTATTTTATCAAGCAACAGAAATTTTATTTTTCACAGTTCTGAAGGTGTAGATTTCAAGATGAAAGCAAAGACAGATTTAATATGTACTGAGTAGCTCCTTCCTAGTTAAAATTGTCATCTTGTCACTATATACTCAGAGTAGAAGCAACAAGGAAACTCACTGGGTCAGTTTTATAGACAAACATAATCTAATTCAGGAAGAATTCCTCCACATAACCTAATCTTCAAAGTTCTGCTTCCAAATACCATGACATTAGGGATTAGACTACAACATATGAATTCTGAGTGTACAAAAACAATCAGTCATTTGCATAGGGGTAAAAATAACACCCACTTACATGGCACTCACTTTCTGTAAGTGACAGTATATAGTCATCACTGAATCCCCAGAAAGTCAAATGTTAGTTCAGCAGCAAACTGAACAAACATTCTAACAAAACAAATAAACATCACGGAAAAACAATGATCAGGTCTATCAAATTATAGATTGAACTTAATGAATATTTATAAAATGATAGAAGGGAAACTTCCACTACTGAAAGGGAAAATTCCATTACTGAAAATGTTTGGTATGATTGCATGTATGTGTGTGTTTACAGAATACTATATAGTTCAGTATTGAGTACCCACTATTGGGTACTCATGGGCAATGCACACAAATATAACCATAATCAATCACTTGTCACTTGTCTTCCCATTGTTCACTGATTTGCTCAAGCAGGCTACTGTAACATCTCCATTCACTGGAAATGAGGTCCATTATTGTATATCAAATACACCATGGGTAGCTTGCCAGGCTCTGCCGTGGCTCTGGGTTCACCCCAGGGGGTCCAGTCCTTTTCGATATCAGACCATCAACCATCCAGGGCCCACGGGGAAGAGCCCTGGGTGTAGACAAACCTGTCTCCTGTCTGCCACCTGCCGAAGCAGCCAGGCACCGCAGCCACACCTGCAACACCTCGAGGGACAGGAATCAATCAAAATGTTAAAAAAAAAAGTTTTTATTGGACCAAGACTAGTGTAAAATGGTAAAAAACTTGAGCTCATAAATCTATCAAGGTCTAGGGAAACAGATGTTTGGGAAACTGACACCTGAGATTTTCTCACACTAAAATACTAAAATGCTAATAACCACATTTTTTCCATTCTCATCAGTGAGGTAATATGTTTTATTACAGTGAGCAGCCATGTGAATTCAACTGGTAACTGAATTATCATTTTTACTGAAGTTATTTTTATAAAGTTATGTCTGCTACCATGAAGAGGTTGCTTCTTTTCCTCTAACACAAGCTTTATAAAGTTGCATCAGGGGCAGGGACATCTTTGTCTGAATAGATCTCAGTCTTCAAAAAGGTGATTGCATCCTTCATCTCTAGTTTTTCCAGCTCCCAATTATTGATCTTACCAAAGAAAGAAGAAAATATTAGTTTGCAAGAATAGAACACATAAAGGCCAGTTTTGAGACCCAAACATATTGCAGTAAAACCAAACAGAAATGAAAGTCTGAAATATTAGCACTTAGTAAAAAGCTGAATCTACATAAAATCCATTTTTTAGATACAAAAATACCCAGCGGAAGTTTCAAAAGTTTACATTTCACCTAAGTGCAAGACCACGCTGAGTGGCATCTTTAGATAGACCCCAGCATTCATATAAATATTTAAGAAACTTTGGCCAGAACAATAGCATAGTACATAGGACATTTGCCTTGCACATGCCTGAGTTGGGGTCAATCCCTGGCACCTCAGATGATCTGCAAGCAGACCAGGAGTAATCCCTGGGAGCAGAGGCAGGAGTAAGCCTTGAGTACTGTTGGGTGTGGCCCCAAAATAAAACAAACAAAATAATCTATTTGTAAGATTCTTGTTCCATTGAGACATCTGCAAAGAGTGTTCCTGAGGAGCCGGAGGCGATAGCACAGAGGGGAGGGCATTTGCTTTGCATACAGCACACCGGGTTCGATCCCCCGATATCCCATACGGTCCTCTGAGCACCGCCAGGGAGTAATTCCTGAGCAAATGAGCCAGGAGTAACCCCTGAGCATCGCTGGGTGTGACCCAAAAAAGAAAAAAAAAAAAGTTCCAGAAGGCCATGGCACTCAGAATTAAAAAGCGGGAAAAGGATAAAGCATCCTCCAGCAACCACTGCTTTCTGGTAACTATCTGGTAACTATGAATACAAACTGCACCTGGAAACCTAATGTGGTTTCCTGTGTCTTAAAAAAAAGTCACATTTTCCTCTTAAGGAAAAGGATTGAAGTTGACCAAATATAACTACAAAGTCCCTGTCCATGATACAGCTTTAATAGAAGCTGAATCATGCCCCCAAGTTGTCTTTTGCAAACAATTAACAATTAAACAGCTTGTTAAACTGACAGTTCTTTTGAAGCCTAGGAACCAACCTGAACCACAGCATTCCAGACAAAATGAACTCATTAACTATACAATACTGTACTGTCAATTTTTTTTTTTTGCTTTTTTGGGACACACCCGGCAATGCTCAGGGGTTATTCCTGGCTCTGCACTCAGGAATTACTCCTGGCGGTGCTTGGGGGATCATATGGGGATGCCGGGGATCAAGCCCGGTTGGCCGCGGCAAGGCAAACGCCCTACCCACTGTGCTATTGCTCTGGCCCAACTACTGTCAATTTTTCTTACCAAGATCACACGGAACCCCATTGCTCTCAAATGTCGGATTTTTGTAGCAAATAATCCTTTAGGATGAGTTGAATCCAAACAGTAGACAGATCTAGGAACACACAGTATAGCCACTCTGGAAATAAGAACACACAATGAATATAATCACCGAAGAAATTACTACTTACCATCTTACCTCATGCCTGTTCTTTGGAGATTCTAAAGCCGAGCTCTGCACTTACCCACTGTCCTCACCATTCCCTATTGCCTTTGTCCTTGACATCTTGTTACTAGTACTTGAAGTTTCTCCAGAATTGACGGCTACTTTTGAAGCCACAGAATTATAATAACATTTTGCACAACTAGCCCTCTATCATCTCAATGATAAAAGTCATCTATATAGTCCTACTAAGGAAAATGTTTGTTATGAAAACACCCTAAATTAAGGCAGTGTTAATAATCTCTAATATTATTATTTAGCTACTAGTAGAAATGATATAGATCCTTTTGCACACTTTTAAAGAGATAGCAGTATTTGAAATCTAGAATGAGAAAGGTGCCACAATTGAGCTGACCCGTGCAGGACTGGTCTCTGGGCCCTGATCTCGAGCCTTTCTGGGATGTGAGCGAGCCAAGGCCCCACCCTTTGAAAGGCCCAGTGTTCCACCCTCACCAAACTTGCACCACCATATAGTTGGCACAACTGAGACATCCCTGCTGCTGAATCACCCCAGATTCCACAGCTCCCAGAGCACACGTCCACATTTTCACAGTACTGATAGCCCAGCGAGAAACAGTGTATTAGATGTGAAGGTTGCATAGAAGCCCACTAAGCTTAATGAGTGAAAACAGTAACACAAAGGCTTGACTGGCACCTAAAAGCTTGGTAAATACTCAGACAATGGTTTTAGAAACACTATTATGATAAATATTCTAGCAAGCAATATAAATTATTTTGTGCCTGCTATGGAGACAGGCTGCAGGGGTGGTATGTACCTGGGGACAGTGGTGGAGGGAAGGTCATCATGGTTGTGGGACTGGTATTGGAACAATGACCACCTTAAATGACTGTATTATAAACAATTTTGCAAATCATGGTTTTTATATAAAGTGTCAGATATAAAAATAAATTAATTAAACAATCTAAAATAAGCAGCTCTTGAAAGAGGAAACTTAAGAAAAAAAGAGACTGTTTAAGAATGAGATAAAATGTCTAAGCTACAAAAATGTGGAAGATACTATTTATTTCTCCATTGTTCTTGGTCTCTGGTAAAGATTAAATTCACTGGGGGAAATTACATTTGTATCCTTACTGTCTTCTTTTGTCTGACTATGGATGTTATCTAAGACAATGAAAGAGAAATGGTTTATTTTAGAAGGAATGCTCAGATCTTTTATTCTTACTACTTTAGGTTGAGTTCCTGTATTAGATTATTATGCTATAGCACCTAGGAAAGAAAAGTGAACTTTCAACAGGTCTAGGATAAAAATCATTTTTTCTGATGGGAGGAAGGTGCCATGTACACCAAAGATGGCAGCTGAAAAGAATGTCCAAAGAACAAGCTAAATGTTTTCAGGAAAAGGAAAAGGTTATAGAAGTATATGTAAACAAAGAGTAATGGGCAGAAAAGCATTGAAAATTGCAAATCGCTTTCTCCACTTTTCCTGCCCATATTTATGAGCACTTCCTATAAAGTAAGGAGGCAGAAATAAGCACCTTATAGCAGGATTCACGCTGCCTTCACGAGGCCTAGCAGGCCCTTTCTAGCAGGCTGGCCAAACACTGGCTACATGTAAGAATTTTATGAATCTGCATAAAAGCAGGACATTCTCTCAGTGAGGTGGCATCACATTATTCCCAGACAAGCTCTATTTGTAGTGTGTGAGTCAAGAAAACAACTTGTGATTAACCTGAATATGCCTCCACTTTTTATACTACACAGCTTAATTAGTTGAAATTTCCCCTACTATTGGAAAGGTATTGGTACTTCAGCAAAATACCCAAGTATTTCAAACGTACAGAAGCCCCTATTCTCTATGATCACTGTCACATTATCTTGTCAAAATTTCATTTATTTAAAATATAAACAATTTTAATTATTTATCGGTTGCATTCAATTATTCAACTGTAAACTCTAATTAAAAAAAAAAACTTTCTTCACATGGTGCAACTCTAGTTCACCATCTTTAAGGAAAGCTCCACGTTTATACTCTATGTGGAAGTAGATTAAATGATGAGTCTCTTGTTGCATTGCAAGCTCCATGATTTTAGTATTATTACTAGCACTTTATATGACGTCTTTGAGAACTAAGATTTAAATACAGATAAATAAGCCAATGAATAAATAAAAGCAACCTTTGAATATTTGCAGCAGAAGTGATGTCTGTGTCAGAAAATGGAAGCACTTGATTCTTGTTAGTATCCATTCTGATTTCAAAATCTGAAAGAGTCATTTATTTTAATTAGTTTCTAACACTACTCAAAACGATTTTGTTTCAACATGCATAACACAAGTCCCAATAACAATAGTGCTGGCTAAAAAGTACCAAACATACCATGAACCAATCATTAGTCTGGGCTTAATTTGTACAACTGTACTTACTGACCACAGGCACTGTTTGAGGCGGGTAGTTTTATTCTTGTCAGTTTTTTCATATTAAATAAAAAGGGGCTGTTTAAGTACCTAATGCCACAGTGCTGGTTGTAGAACAGGCATTCAAACCCAGGCAGCATGGCTCCAGGGTTACAGTGCACGCCATGAACTGACCACAGTAAATCCCCTTTCCTTATTTTTAGAAAATAAAGAAAAAAATGGAAAATAAGTCAAAGAAAACCATATGAAATCCATACCAATATAATAATTATGTTGCAAGTGTACATTTCTTGAGAAGTATTCTTCTCCCCAGAAGGCTACTTAGCACCTCTATAACTTTTACATTTGGATTCAATGGTAAGGTTGGGAGTTGTGGCAAGGATAAGTCAACAGCCTTGGGATAAGGAACATCATCCAGTTTTAGACAAATATCCAAAATATAAAGCTTGTGAACATGCCTCTCCATGTCATCTAAAAAGAAAGAAAATATACAACTAAGAGAAAATATCAGAGACACACTTAGAAGTCTAATGTCTATTGTGAATGAGAACCTAGTGGTTAATGCCATATTTTTTAAACCTTTTTTTTTGCTTTTTTTTTTTTTTTTGGGGTCACACCAGGCAATGCTCAGGGGTTACTCCTGGCTCTATGCTCAGGAATCACTCCTGGCAGTGCTTGGGGAACCATATAGGATGCCGGAGATCGAACCTGGGTCGGCCATGTTCAAGGCAAATGCGCTACCTGCTGTGCTATCGCTCTGGCCCCTAAAACTGTTAAAGCAAATTTTTTTGATCAGCTTATCTCTGTCTTGCTTCATCCCTCAATATCTAGATCAATGCCAGGTATTTTACAACATGTAAGTCTTAAAGTTTTTCTTTTGTTTTTGAAGACAATTTTGTTGAAATTTTCACAGAATAGGCAAGAAATGTTAAACTGCCTCCTGATTACCTATAGGCAGGGTTGAGACTAGGATTCAAGTCTCCGGTAATCAACATGTGCTGCTCGTTGATTACAATTAATTGCAAAGCATTGCATTTTAGAAGAACTTAAACCGGGCCGGAGAGGGAGTAGAGCAGGTCAGCTTTGCACACAGCCAACCTGGGTTCAATTCCCAGCACTCCAGAGTTCCCCCAAGCCCTGCCAGTAGTGATCCCTGAGTGCAGTCAGATGTAAACCCTAATCTCAGTCAGGTTTGGCCCCAAAACAAAAACAAGAATTTAAACTACAAAATTCTCCTATCAAAAACTATGTTCATCTCACCTAATGTGCTTTTCCTTGTTTAACACTAAAAACCAAAAGTCGAGTTAACTTGGTTCCAGGAGTAATAAATTCCCCATTTTGGCAACTACTTGGATTCTTGATGTAACAGGTTATGCTCTTGTCAAAGGCCACCAGTAATAAAGTGTTTATAGTCACACAATTTTATCTGATTTTGCTTCAGTGGTAATATCCTAATACTAAGACGCACAAACAACTCGGACAAGACAAGGAACTTTGGACAGTTCTTTATGTTTTGTCTTTAGCTACTGAATAGGTGCATCACGTGCAAATAAAAGGAATAATGATTCCTGCCTTGTCTATGTAGCATCTGTCATTGAAAGGGGCCCTCTAGTTTGCTGACTGAAGACTTGACCTTTGACTTTACATCATCCATCCTTTCCTCATTAGCATTGTCCTGAATGTTTTAACTAACACTGCTCTACTTCCATTCAAAGTCACACGGCAGCTAGTGGTCTTGCCTTGAGTTGGTCACCACTGTGCACTGCCCCTTACCTGACCTCAGCAGTTCCTCAATGATGTCCTTTTCAAGCAGCTGATTAATAGGGGCCAAGGGGAAATGGTTCATTAGGCAAAAGGAATATACAGCATTCAACAGGTTTTCCGAAGAGATGTGATGGAGATAGCCAGTTAGGACTCTAGTCATCACTTCTAGGAACCTTCAGGGGAACAGAAAATCGGGTATGAAATAGGAAGAAGATAGGGTCATAGCTGAGCTAGTGAAGTGCCACAGAACCAATAGGCTTATTCACACATCCTTCATTGCAACACAAGTTGTCAGGCATCTGAGCATTTTAAAGTATACCTAGAACACCACTGCAGTGATACAAGCAACTAAAATTCTCTAACAGAACACTGAGTTAAAAGAACTACTTGTTGAACCCTACCACCCAGAACTAATGTTATTCAGTATAACAAAAGCAGTTAAATAGGTAGAGGTCAAAATTTAATCATAAAATGATAAAATTTTATCATAATCACTATAGTGAATATGCTGATAAATTAATAAGTAGTGCAGAAGTATTTTCAATCCACCTTAGTCTAATTGTTAGAGCATAAGCTATATGTCTTTACCAACTTTTGTTCTTAAACACAACTCCTAGCAGGAGAAAGCGCAGGGGAAACCAGTAAGAAGAATTTCTCTACGTGAAAAAAAATGGGGAAGAGGGAAAATCATTTTAGGTTGAGAAAACAGACAGAGCCCTGAAAATCATACATATTCTTACAGCAGGGGGTGAGTATCCCCTGAAGCAAGCCCTTATCAACACTGCAACTGTAAAGGGAAATGTAGATACGTGGGGAGGAGCAAATAAACAGGAGAAAGGAGACAGGGAGGGAGAGAGGGAGGCCATGGACCAGAGTTCTTCAATCATTACGTCTGCTGACCAGCACCATCCCTGAGCCTGTGCAAAGACTACTGGGATAGGGAACTGCCAGCATTTCAGTGGATCGGAAGACTCTAACAGGCCCTGGAGACTACAGCAAAGCAGCACTTATGTGATTGGATTTGGAGCATGCAGCAAGAAAAGGCAATTATGGGGATGACTGTTGGGAGTCTGGGTGGAATCACCTCTCCCTTCTCTCACCACACTAACAAAACTCATGCATCAGCAGCCCCAATCGAGGCATTATTTCCTGGCATGCTGTTTCTTTCCTCTCTGCTCAAACATGCTTCTTCGTCTCTGCACAGCTAATTCCTAGCCATCTACCTTTTCTAAGATTTGCTCAGGCACCACCTTGCACAGGCAACACTGCCCGTACACGCTCCGTCATACCAGACCAGCCTTCTCCACAACTCCCATCTACCTTTGACCCAATTTCTCTTAATTACCAATCTATGTATCCACCAATCCCATTACGTGGAATCCACTGGCTAAAAAGGATTCATCTCTTTATTACTCCTGGAACCATATTCATCTCTGTCCTAGGGACTGGGTGCTTGGTATAGTTTTCTGATTAAATAAACTTAGATGAGAAAAACTAGAAGAGAAGCATGTGTCCATTAAAGGATTGAGTCCAAATAATGAACTGAAAACTCACTATGCGGGGTACACTAAAATGTGTACAGCCAGAGGTAGTACATCAGATAATTCGCTTGCCTGACACATGACCATTCTGGGCTCTATCCCCAGCATCTCATATGCCCTCCCCACCATCCCTACTGAGAGTGACCCCCCAAAAGCAGCAAAGTCAGGTCTGGCCCCAAACACCAAAATAAATAGAAAAATAAACATACTCCTTTTCAGGTACCTCAAGAAGGTGTGTTAAACACAAGAAAATCATTCTGTATGGAGATTTGGTAAATAGCGATTAAAAGTGAGAAATAAAATGAACTGACAGAATTCTTGAACTTGAAACACTTGTCAGTAACCCCACGGAAACGACAGGGTTCTAGAGCATGCACTACTAACCTGTCATGCTCAGAGTATCTATCTACAGGGTATGAATCAACCAGGGAAGAAACCAAAGGCCTGACAGTGACAGTTAAAGAACGCTGTTCTCTTCCTTGGGTGACAGCTTTAAAGGAACGCTGTTCTCTTCCTTGGGTGACAGTTTAAAGGAACACTGTTCTCTTCCTTGGTGACAGTTTAAGAACGCGTTCTCTTCCCTTGGGTGACAGTTTAAAGGAACGCTGTTCTCTTCCTTGGGTGACAGTTTAAAGGAACGCTGTTTCTTCCTTGGGTGACAGCTTAAAGGAACGCTGATCTCTTCGGGTGTCAGCTTGGAGGAACACTGTTCTCTTCCTTGGGTGACAGCTAAAGGAACGCTGTTCTCTTCCTTGGGTGACAGCTTAAAGGAACGCTGATCTCTTCCTGGTGTCAGCTTGGAGGAACACTGTTCTCTTCCTTGGGTGACAGCCAAAGGAACGCTGTTCTCTTCCTTGGGTGTCAGCTTAAAGGAACGCTGTTCTCTTCCTTGGGTGACAGCTTAAAGGAACGCTGTTCTCTTCCCTTGGGTGACAGTTTAAAGGAACGCTGTTCTCTTCCTTGGGTGACAGTTTAAAGGGAACACTGTTCTCTTCCTTGGGTGACAGCTTAAAGGAACGCTGTTCTCTTCCTTGGGTGACAGCTTAAAGGGAACACTGTTCTCTTCCTTGGGTGACAGCTAAAGGAACGCTGTTCTCTCTCCTTGGGTGACAGTTTAAAGGGAACGCTGTTCTCTTCTTTGGGTGACAGCTTAAAGGAACGCTGTTCTCTTCCTTTGGGTGACAGCTTAAAGGAACGCTGATCTCTTCCTTGGGTGTCAGCTTGGAGGAACACTGTTCTCTTCCCTTGGGTGACAGCTTAAAGGAACGCTGTTCTCTCCTCCTTGGGTGTCAGCTTAAAGGAACGGCTGTTCTCTTCCTTGGGTGACAGCTTAAAGGAACGCTGTTCTCTTCCTTGGGTGACAGTTTAAAGGAACGCTGTTCTCTTCCTTGGGTGACAGTTTAAAGGAAGGCTGTTCTCTTCCTTGGGTGACAGTTTAAAGGAACGCTGTTCTCTTCCTTGGGTGACAGTTTAAAGGAACACTGTTCTCTTCCCTGGGTGACAGCTTAAAGGAACGCTGTTCTCTTCCTTGGGTGACAGCTTAAAAGGAACACTGTTCTCTCCTTGGGTGACAGCTTAAAGGAACGCTGTTCTCTTCCTTGGGTGACAATTTAAAGGAACGCTGTTCTCTTCTTTTGGGTGACAGCTAAAGGGAACGCTGTTCTCTTCCTTGGGTGACAGCTTAAAGGGAACGCTGATCTCTTCCTTGGGTGTCAGCTTGGAGGAACACTGTTCTCTTCCTTGGGTGACAGCTTAAAGGAACGCTGTTCTCTTCCTTGGGTGTCAGCTTAAAGGAACGCTGTTCTCTTCCTTGGGTGACAGTTTAAAGGAACGCTGTTCTCTTCCTTGGGTGACAGTTTAGGAACGCTGGATCTCTTCCTTGGGTGACAGTTTAAAGGAACGCTGTTCTCTTCCTTGGGTGACAGTTTAGGAACGCTGTTCTCTTCCTTGGGTGACAGCTTAAAGGAACGCTGTTCTCTTCCTTGGGTGACAGCTTAAAGGAACGCTGATCTCTTCCTTGGGTGACAGTTTAAAGGAACGCTGTTCTCTTCCTTGGGTGTCAAGCCTAGGATGCTCTCCCGGGATTCATCACTCTTTCCCTAAGGCCATAGTGTAAATGCAACGACTTACATACAACGTGGGGCTATAGAACGTGCTAAGTCAACTTTTCAACCACTCTCCTCCTGAACCTAGCTTTCAGTGAATTTTCATGCCAAATGCTTTGCATTACCCTGCTCGTAAAATGGGGCCATTGTAGCTGAAGGTGCCAACTTTTTCCTCTCCCTTCACAGAGTGCCCACTTGGTACTGACCACTTACCGCCTAGATGTACAAATCTTGCTTCCTGAAGGAAGGACAGGGAACACACAAACTTTTTTTTTAAGTTCTCAGAGTAGTGCTCGCTCCGCAGCACATATAATGAAGTTCTCAGAGTATCAAATTGAAGGAATTGTACATTTGTGGGCTTTAAGGAAATTCTGACTTTTTAATCCTGATTTATCAGCAACACTCTCAAGGCATTGCTTCCCGAAGGAAGAACGTTGACAGGGGTGATTACAGATTAGATCAGAGTTTCTCAATAACAGCACTATTAATTTTTTTTTAATGAGGGCTACTGTTAGTGCTCAGGGAAGCCCAGGGACCAGCAATAATGGCCTCGATGTTCAGTGATCCTACGCTGCCATGTTCAGGAACAGGAGCTTGGGATGCACCAGAAATTCTCTGTGGTGCCAGATATCAAACTCAGGGACCTCCTACCTGAACTAGCCCCATAGTCCAGCATTACTGACTTTTCAGGCATTCTTTGTTGTGATTCTTTCTGTGAAAGGTAGGATGTGAGCGGCATCCCTGACTCTAACCACTGCCTCGGGAACAAATGCACAGCCCTCCCTAACCACTCCCCACTTCCCCAATGCCCAGGCATGAAGACCAGCATCTCCAGGTCTTGTCAAATGTCTTAGTGAAGTCCTCCTGGTTGAGAGCCCATATTTGGATGAAAAGAGAAGAGAAGAGATACTGTGGATAAGGGGCTTGCCTTAAATGCGGCTGACACAGGTTCAATCCCTGGCACCTCATCTGGTACCTAAGCACCATGAGTGAACCTGAGCACAAGGCCATGAACACTGGGTACTCCACTCCCCTCAAAATAAAAAGTAGTCAAACAAAAGGACAATGTTGAGGAATTTCCTATAAGGATTCTGCTCCCTGTGTGTTTTAGCCTTCCCAGCCTTTATGTGACTAGGTTAGTTACCTTTGTTAACCACATTCTCCCATCCCATCTCCCACCACACACATCATTCTATTTCCAAAGTCACAAATTAATTGCACCGAAGTTACCTCTGGAGGTGCCTAATCATTTGAAAAACTTCCAAACTACTTACTCAAGTGTTCATTCTAATCCCCGGAATCCATGGCACTCTAAGGAGCTCTGATTGCCAATCAACTTGACTCATTTGTCAAGACAGTACAGGAGTTAGATGGCAGCAAGTCTCCAAAGAAAATTAAGCCGGGCAAGTAGCAGAAGGGGGATACTTTCCCTTCTCATTGGGGTAGGAGTGGGCAGCTCCCAAAGTGATAGGGAGCAGGTCAAGGGGGCCATTCCTGGCAATTTTCTGATGGCTAGTCAGCAATTCAATAGCAGGGTCCAAGGACATGGTGTTTCTTAGTTCCTATGTGTGGGGACCCCCTTGAGTCTTGCCTGGATATACTCTGGGGTCTTTATGGTCACACCTGGAGATAATTAGGTCTTCCAGGGCTATCCTTGGTGATGCTTAAGGGAACCTTGTGTGCAAGGGTCGAATCTGGGTTAGGCATGAAATTTCTTCTATACAAATTTTTTCCCAGTTCAACTTGGCAACCTTTATTAAATACCTACTCTGTGTCTCTTCCTGTGGCACAAATTCAGAACAATAGGAATCTTGTCTAATTTTAGAGAGCTTTCTAATCAAAGATCAGAGATCTGCTCAATGACAATCACAACCATGTGTCAAGGCTCCACTTTGACAGAGACCTGCCTGGCATGAGAAACACGGGGTTCTGATGGAGACAGAGGCTCAGGGAAAGCAGTGTGCCATGTTCTTAGTGCAAAGAGAAAGAGCGGGCAGCTGCTTCCGAACCAGCCCACACCATTCTTTGATTAACTGCTCCAAAGTGAAGAGCATGTGACCCAAGCGTGGATTTTCTCTTTTGAAAACCTGAATCTCTTAGGCAGTTAGAATCAAGATCTGATAGCAAAGATACGGCTGGGAATCTTGCCCTAGTTTGTTCCTCCAAGGTCTCTGTGACCTATACTTCCAATTTTAAAAGCTAACAATACAGTGTGCCAGATGAGACTTCAAGCAACCAACAGAAGTCAACTCATTTGATCCTCATAAAACCAATGTGACTAGAAATAATTCTTCTGACTGTCATTTTAAGAGATTGGGAGACGGGGCATAGATAACTAACTTCCTAAGAGTGAAGCAGCTAATGAACGACAGATCTGAGATTCAAATGTAAGTAAGTTATCTTTTAGAGTTCCTGCTTTTAATCACCCTGGGAATAAATGACATCTTCTACCTGTTTCTGGTTTTTTATGAACCTTATTTGATCTAGACAGGAAGGAAGATGATCTGGCAAAAGCAAAAGTATTAAAAGCCTGGTTTTGTCGGAAGATGTGCTATTTATCAGTAGAAATACCGGATGTGGTTAAAAACGAAAAGAATACAAAACTGTAGCTTGAGACCAAATGAATTGTTAGGCTCAGAACTGAGACCAAATGAATAGTAATGCTATGATCTGAGACACTCAGGGAATAAGTTGGGAGAATCTAAAATGGAAATCCCTACACTGAATAAATCATAAATCCCTACACAGAAAACAAACAAGACTAAAGAAATTATCTTGAACTATATACTTTGTAACCAATATTTTATCTTAGTTCTTGACATGGATAATGGCCATGGAAGCATTCACTTGTAATAACTCACCAAACTAAGGATTTGAAATCTTCACTGTAAGTATTCTATGCAGCAATATAAAACATGGGGGAAAAAAAGACAAGTACATACTCTTGGGGCTGGTGTTTGCTGATGTGATTGAGAGAAGAATATATATGAAGAACAGAGACAACGCCTTTCATATTTAGGATGCTAGGTTCTTCTATTATTTTCTTTATAAACAAGTCCAGCAAATCAACAGGTCGAAAGCCAAGGTTTTCAAATAGAATGAGGAGAAAAATAATCTTTAAAAAATAGAGATTCAAAGGGAAAATTATTAATTATAGTATCCTACCAACAATTTCTTAGTTCAAAAAACTGAAACAAAAATACAACTCCTCTGATCAACAAGATTCAATAAAGAAAATTAATTAAATTTTCTTTTTTGTTTTGGAGGTTACTCCTAGTGGTACTTAAAGCTTATTCCTGGCTCTGTCCTTAGGTATCACTCCAGGTGCACATGGGGTCTTGAGGATTGATGAAATCTAGGTCAGCCACATGCAAGCAAGTGCCTTTCTCACTGTACTACTTCTCTGGCCTGAACAATAATTAATTGTTCTGAACAACCTGTTTTATTAATTACTAAATCAGATATCTAATTAACAACTACTTTTTTATAAGCTAAGAATCAGCATACACAATGGTTTCCATAGTTCCATTTCATTCAAAACTAAATCTTAAAAATAATGCTTTCCTACATGCTTTTCATAAAAGAGATCTGGAAATAACTTTTATTTTATTTATTTTTTGGGGTCTGGGGCTATACCCAGCAGTGCTCAGGGCTTTGTACTCAGAGATCACTCCTGGCAATTCTTGGGAGAGCATCTGGGGGGCCAAGGACCAAACCCAGGTCTGCTGCATCCAAGAGATGTACCCTACCCACTCTGTTCCCTTGGAAATAACTTTTAAATATACATACACAGTCAACTCAATTTTAACTCTTCCTCACCCAACCCTGGATGAGGATACTTTATAAATCATAAAATGTGAAACAGCTTAAAACTTTCTATATAAAATATTCATTTGTGTAATTGAAAACACTGAAATACTATGATTAACATAAATCTTATTTCATTTTTCCCCTCCTGGTGCTTCTTTCTGAAGAGTGAGCCGATTATAAACTCAATATTCACTCTACCTTCCAAAGTGAGCTCCATTGAGTGATCTAGCATGGTTACCACCGCCCCTTCATTTGCATGTGATTATTATTAGCACAGCTCCCCGACTAAAAGGGTCTTATACAGGAGAAAATAAAGCATTTTCCATAAATACAAATTGATCTGATCATTAAGGAATGACATTTTAATCTTCATAAAGAAAGTTTGTCATATTACCTATCTTTATTATTCTAACAAAGAAAAAGTAGAAAATTAGAAATGATTCTAATTATCCTAACAAAGTCCTGTGCAACGCGCTAAGAAACAAATAAAACGGGAGCTAGAGAGATAATACAGGACGAAGATACTTGTCTTGCACATGGCCAACCCTGATTCAATGCCTGGCACTGCATATGGGCCCCCAAGCTCCACCAGAGGAAATAATCCCTGAGTGCAGAGCAGAGTCAGGAGTAATCCCCGAGCACAGCTGGGTGTGGCCTGCCCCCCACAACACACCTCCAAAAATCAAGAGAAAAACTTGAGTCATCATAATTCCTGTTTCAGATCATCAAAAGACTAAACAGTATGTTAGCAAGTAAACCCAAGATAAAAGCAATGAGCTCATTTTCCTTTATGCTAAAACAATCCTTAAAATGAATTAATATGCCTATGAATTAGTTTTAAGGTTCTGAGGCTTGTTTTAAACTGTTAGCATACTTACTTGTTTCCATTTCCAGATGTCAAATGTTGTTGTCACATAATCTGCTATTCCCCGGAAAAGACTTAAATTACGGTATTGCAGGTCTCTACAAGACTGCAATATGTTGATTAACACTTTCAAAGGACATCCATGGATACTGCCTTTAGGAATAAACAAAAATTACAGGTGGTTTTGAATACATGATCTACGTAGCCTATATTCAATGTTTCTGTTAATGAAAATAACAGCAACATTTTGTCACAAACAACAACAAAAACATTTTTGGCAAAAGTAAAATTAGGGGCTGGAGTGATAACACAGTGGGTCGGGCGTTGCCTTGCACATGGCTGACCCGGTTCAATTCCTGGCATCCCATATGGTCCCTTGAGCACTACCAGGAGTAATTCTTGAGTGCAGAGCCAAGAGTAACCCCCTGAGATCGCCGGGTTTGACCCAAAGAGTCTAAAATAAAATAAAACAAAATATAAAATTAAGTCCAACCAAACCATCAGATATTTTTCACATAACAGCAATTTTTTTCTTTGTTTAGATTTTGATTCTAAGCCACAATAAGCCGTGCCTGGTTCTAATTTCTAGTGGTGCTCAAGGGAGCACACGGGGTGTCTGGGATCAAACACAGGTAAGCTGCGTGCAAGGCAAGCGCTCTCCCTCTTATACGCCTTCTCTGGCCCCTAGAAGCAAACATTTTAAAGCAAACTAAAAAGCATTGCTCAGAAGTTTATGTCAGTTGCTACAGTCTTGGAAAATAAAACTTTTCGTTACCTATGACCATTTTGCTGCATTCATCCAGAAGCGGGATGGAACGGTGGTTCATGGCAGCCAGAACCTCAAACATGCGCTGGCTATTCAAAGGGGAGAATCTGTGTAATTCCCGCAAGGTTTTCATCTCAAGAAAGAAAAAATTTCATTTACTATCTGCGGCAAAATCAATTAAATTTTATCATTAAATAAAAATGTAAGCTTTGAATAAAATGACTTAAATAGATACAAATATATGTAACTAGGTACACCTATAAATATAAATTTACTCCAATTATTTGGCTTTAAGCAAGTCAACCCAAAATCACAATAATATTGCCTAAAAAATATGAACTAATAGTGAGACTTTTTTTCAAATCCCACCAACTGGAAAAAATTTAAGTTTTACCTCCAGTTTCCGTTTCAGAGCAACTGGTGCATCTTTCCCAATACATCGCATGACAGTTTGTAAGGTGAAGACACGTTCTATATCCCAGACTTGCTGATCAACTAGGATCCTGTCATCAGACACAATAAATGGCCCCAGGTAAATTAAACAAGAAGAGAAATCTTAGCATTTGGTTCAGCTCCATTGGACCATCGGATGCCTGTTTTGTACCCACCTCTAGGCAAGGCACATGAAGTCCACAGAAACGACCTATTGCCCAAGAGAATTTACACAGTGAGTGAGAGGTCCAAGAGCAATCTCATGCTCTTACCTCTGGCATTATTCTGCTGCCTTCCTAAATGAACAAATCACATCAGATGACAACAGAAGATATCTCTGGGGCCAGAGCGATAGTCCAGCAGGGAGGGTATTTGCCTTGCGAGCAGCCGACACTGGGTTCAAACCCTGGCATCCCATATGGTCCCCCAAGCACCACCAGGAGTGATTCCTAAGTGCAGAGCCAGGAGTAACCCCTGAGCATCAATGGGTATAACCCGAAAAGCAAAACAAACAAACAAAAAACCCAGGAAGATATCTCAACACACACTCAATGAAAAGAGTAAGCATAATTCTTGATGACCTATGACATTAAATCAGTTACATCAATTTTATGCAGTTAAAACTCAAGATCCTATTCAAGCTGGATCAAGTCATATATTCACATTGTGCCAAATAACAAGAGCTGAAATCATACCATATCTCCCTGACCCACATTAGCACTGGTTATTTTCGATTCTATTACTACCTACGGAGGTCAGAACTCCAGACTCCTTCTCTCACTTGAGTGAGGCATGATATTCCAAGCATAGCTCTTTCGATTCCTCTCTGGTCACTATTCCAGAATCAGGGATGCTGTCTCATTTGCCAAGGCATCGAAAATCAGGTGGGCTGGACATGTAATGCGATTTGGAGATGACCGCTGGACTAGAGCTGTTACTGACTGGATCCCACGGGATGTCAAAAGATCACGTGGCTGCCCACCTACAAGATGGTCAGACTTCCTTGTCAAGACCCTGAAGGAACGGTTTGAGGCTCTTCATATTCCTGAATCAACCAGATGCCATTGGGCTACATTGGCATGTGATAGGGTCCAATGGAAATGTTACTGGCGCCCGCTCGAGCAAATCGATGAATAACGGATTCAAGTGATTACTACCTACATCTTTTTTTATGTTGAATCCCAAGAGGAGGCTTAATTTCAGTTTCCGCCTGTTGCAGAGCTATGATTTTAAGTGATTTTTAGTATTTAAAGCTCCACCCACAAAGATTTGTACTTCCCCCTCCCATAAAAAAAGTAGCTTTGCTTTCATCTTGGGTTTTGGTTGGTTCAAGATATAAAAAGAACAGAGAAAATGACATGAAGAAAGTAAAGGGGCTCTCACCTCAGTCCTGCTCGGAGAACATCCACATTCTGGCATGGCTCCATTGCCTCTAGAATGGTTGATAAAACTGAAAGACATTTCTCATCACACTCATTGATACGCTCCTATTGAAACACAATTACAAAAACACTACAGATGATAAGCCCATATCAGATTCTCTGAACCAAGCCAAAATACTGACCTACTGCTTTTAAAAAGAATTATCAAATCTGTAATTCTGACAATCAGTACATGATAAACAGCATCTTTGGAAAATAGTTGTCATACTGAAGTGAATTTTCAAATAAAAGTTATAGCCTTTTATTTGGGCAGGGGTAGGAGGACCACTCTGGACAAAGAAAATTAGCTAGTGATCTGAAATTCAATCACATCTAGTCATTACACAAGGCAAGAGTAGTTTGATCATCCGAACATAAAATTGATATGCTCTTTTAGTAAAAATCACAAAGTCTCAAGTCAGAACCAGTTATGGTTAAGAAGTGGATACAGCTGAAAAAGACAACAAAAGGCGGTTCAGGCCCAGGAGAGAGGCTTCCTAATAGCTTATTAATTCTACAATTCATTAATCTCTGCCATGAAATTTTCATTGATGACACAATATTCTATAAAATGTTCTACTGACATTCCAGCAGGTCGGGACAATGAAACAAAATTATACATAGATAAGGATATTCTGACTCCAAATACCCACTGCTCAGACCTCACTGACACAAACTATGGTGATATACACAATTGTCCGAAACCTAGTAAGAGGGATGGGTATGTACCCAGTAGTAGAGTACTTGCATGTATGAGACACTGGGTTCGACTCCCCAGCACCACATATACATGCACAAAATCTATTAAGAACATCACTTCATCACTTGAATCCCGTATTTATCGATTTGCTCGAGCGGCGCCAGGAACATTTCCATTGGACCCTATACGTGCCAATGTAGCCCAATGGCATTTGGTTGAACCAATGGCATCTGGTCAAAGAACATCATTGACCAGGTAAAGTGACTTTACATAAGAATTTCTAAATGTCCATATAGGAAACATATATTGGTGGTTCTGTGCTTTAAACACACACACACACACACACACACACACACACACACACGGGAAATGGAGACATAGTACAGGGGTTAAGGCACTTGTAGTACATGTGGCAAATCCCAGTTTGATTTCTGGCACTTGATAAGGTCCTCTAAGCACCACCAAAAGTGAGCCTAGATCACAGACACAGAATAAAGCCTTGAACAGAGCAGGTATGATCCCCAAAATGCAAACAACAAACCTCTTTCATATGCCTATGAAGCAGATTCTTAAATTCTGTAGCAGGAAAAGAGATATAACATATCCTGAGGAAATTCTTCTGTTAAATTAGTTTTATATTAACCAACTTTGTTTAATCATATGAAACAATTTATGAGGGCTGGAACAACAGTACAGTGTGGAGGGCCTTTGCCTTGCACATGGTATGGCCAGCCCAGGTACTATCCTGGCATCCCATGATTCCCCAAGCACCGCCAAGAATAATTCCTGAGTGCAGAGCCAGGAGTAACCCAGAGCATTGCTGGATGTGACCCAAAAGCAAAATAATAATAATAATTATATATATATATATATATATATACATATATATATATATACCACTGGATACAGACGTCTCAGGTATTAATTTTATGAGCTCTCCTAATAGCTGATGTTATTTTAGGGGCCTCAAACAAAATACCATCCCTTTGTCTCATCTGTGACTACTCTCAACAATTGTATCCTCTTCCAATTCATTGCCCACTTACACAGTGCTGTAAAATACAAATTTGGTTATGTTGATTTGTTGCTTAAAACACTTTAATGAGTTTTTACTTCCTAAAGGATGAGAGCATTCCAACTCCTTAGCCAGACATAAAAGGTTCTCTGTGATAGGTTCTTTCTTCTAGCTCCATTCTTTTTGGGGAAGTAAGGGAGGGCACACCCCATCTGCTCAGGGTTATTCCTGCCTCTGCACTCACAATTATTCCTGGTGGTGTTTGGGGGAATCACACGGGATACGAATTTTCCTCATCTGTCTCTCTTCCCATCATAGAGTCCTTCTCCACATTTTTGAAGACCTTAATGCACACTAAATTCTAGAGTTATTTTTTTTCATTGCACTGTAAACAAAATATGACCATTATTCTCTTTACCATTTTTATTCTCCCATGCTCAGTATAGTCCCTATAATATACTGGCCACTTTTCTAAGGGCCTACAAAATGTCTTTTATATTTTTAATCACTTTAGTGACAAGTGCAGTAATTAATCATGGATAACCCAAATGTTTACAGTGCTCATAAATCAGTCTTCTAGCTGTAACTTGTATCACTAAAACCATTCTGATAAAGGGAGGTTAACAATGACCTTGTTAACCTCTATGTAAAATGTACAGTTACTCAATAAATATTAATTGCCTTCCTCCTCTTCTTCCTTCAACTACATAACTGTTTCTTACATGTTCTGCGTCTGTCCCCATTTTTGTTTTGTTGCAGTTATTCAAGTCTGGAAAAGAGTGGGACAAACTTCCATAAATATCCACAGCAAAAGGAAGAACTAATTAAGTTTCATACATCATATCACATATTCGCAGAAAGACTTAGAAAGGAAACTATCACTGCACTAACTGGATCTTTTAGGAGGCTATTACTGCTACTTTGCCCTCATTCTTTCAAGGCACTGCCATTCCGTGTCAAGGAATATTTCAGCTTGCTTTTGATTTTACCTGGATCACCCTCAGCAAGGTCTGTACCAGCAAAGTGTTCTGAGGAATTCCAAGCTTCACCACAGCATGAAAACTGAACACGAGGTGGTCATAGCGCATGATTTTGGCTTCTCTCATCATGTGTTCACACAACTGGTTAAATGCAGGGTGGTTAAACATCAGTTGTTTTTCAAAGCGCTTCTGGTCCTCAGACATCCTTTTGGCAATTGTCCACATGGCTGAGAAGTAGTTACTACTAGGAAATGTAGGTGCTTCTGAAAATGTATCTAACACATCACTCAGGGAATTACTCTCCCTAGACAATTTTTCAGCGTTTATATGGTTTGGTTTGGTTTTCTTGGTGAGACCATCTTCATTGTAGCGAAAGTGTGTTTCCTTCAAACTATCACTGGAAGCATGAGAATGTTTTGAGTCTACAGACAATCTTCTAGGGCGAAGCAGTCTGTCAACTCTGGGTACTATTCCAGGGCTGATGCCTTTAGTTCGGGCGCCCTCATCTCCCGATTTAAATATTAAAGCATCTTGAAATAGGTACTTAACAGGTGACTGCATTCTCATATCAAAGTTACTGAGGAGATTTCTTGGGTTCCGGTGTAAATAAACAATTGCTGGTTTGCAAAACCCCAAAGAATACAATCTCATACTTCTGCTTCTTGGAATCAAGTTACCAAATTGTTTCAGGCTCCATAAAAAGGAACCTGCTCTTTTATTCATTCTGTTAGCCATTGACTCGATGGCTTTAAAGTTGTCAATATGAGGTCTAGTAGTTTTCCTGTAGGGGAAAGGGTGGTGAAAAAAGGACAAAAATCACAGCAAAACTTAGACTTAATGGAAGAGCATGCGTTCAACAGAAGCTAAAACGGTAACCAATGGAGACAACAATGATTTACATTCAAAGGGTTAAACTATTTTACCCAGAGGAGCGTCCTTCACTTCTGTCACAACATGCACTTATCTCTTAAAGCAGCCAGAAGTATTCTCTTACAAAAGTACTTTGGAAGAAAAAGCTTTGCACCAAATAAGAAGTGGATCTCCGGTGGGCACGTACTTACTAACCTCTGCAGAAGGGATTTTGTTAACACGTCTGCCCTGGAGAAGTTCTCAATGAGAACTAAGGGATCAATATCGACAAATACGTTGTCAATGTATTTGTCAATACTGACAACTTACAGTCTCTGTGCAAGGATGGAAACCGAGCTAATAATAAGACTTTGCACAAATATAAAGGCTCAGAAGAGGAAACTGCAAGAGAAGTGACACTTGCACGTGTACAAGCGGGGAGAGAAGAGTCAATGGCCCCCAGACCCCACAATCCTCATCAGGAGCCCGTCCATCACAGTCGGGCTGCCCAGTAGGAATCTGTCCCCCCTAGGCGGAACGTTTCCCGGCAAGGAAAGAAGTCTCGGGAGTTGGGCCACTACCACTCGGGAGGTAACTCGCTTTACACTCACCTGAGGTCAGAACCCCGCGGGTACACAGAAGTTCCGCCACCACCGCGTCCCGCGAAAAGCGTATCGCGAGATTCTACGGGGTGCTTTAGAGGTCAAAACGCGAGCATTCTCGGCGGTCGGGCTAAGGGTTGTTTGTTGTTGTTTTTTAGAAGAGAATGACTCGTTTGATTGCGTGCAGCGACAAAAAACGAGAAAGGCTACAGTTTCTAAATGCAATGTATAACCTTGTGCCCCTACACTCCCTGGCCCCTGCGAAGCCCCAAAGAGGGTGCTCCTTTTCAGAGTGCGCCTGCGCCAAGCCCGTTATGGCGGGTTGCCTGGAAACCTCGAAGACGCGGTCCTAGCCTCCAGGTGGCAGCTGCTCGATGGCGAAATTCGTGCTCGCCGGTGAGTGATCCCGACGTCTGTGCGCAGATCACTCAAAACACTGACAAGTGCCTACCTCCAGTAACCTCTGGGTCCCAGCCCCGTGGGGACCACCCCAAGGTTTCTTATGAATTCTTTCATAGATGTTTATTGGACTGTGCAGTGTGCAAAGCAATACTCGACACCAGGGAAACTGTAGTGTAGGGTGTGGTAGGTGGAGGAATACAGGGAGAAAAACACCCTGACTTCCAGGAATTTACAGTCTTATGAGGTAAAAAGGACCTTGGAAACAAGTAATTTAGATAGTTTCACAAATACAATGAGACATGTCAAGGGTCTTTGGGGTAGTTATAGGAGCCCATTTGTGAAGATTTGGAACAGGAAAATCATACCGCAGAGTCGTTCATATCTTTATTTAGAATATTTGACATTATTCACTGACTGTGTACTGGAAGATAATGGTAAACTAATTTAGAAAGAATAATTGTATTTGTAGCAGTGGCAGAGCAGGGTTCTAGTTCTAGTTTAGCAGGGAACATTATTTAGCATGGCAGGGCCTTTTTTAGAGGGAGTTTTTTTTTTTTTTTTAAACTGGAGACCTAAAAAAGATGAGTGACCTAAAAGAGAAGAAATAATTTAGGCATGGGTAATAGGAAGTGGGATTAGAATCAGGAAAGCTGTTGGGTAATGATAATTGGGAATACAGAATAAATAGAGCATCACAATAGATTTAGTAAGATTGGAGTAGAATACATAAGAGATGATACCATAGGCTGAAGCCAGAGTCAGATGATGTATACTATTGTGATCTGTGTTCAGTATTTTAGACTTTAAAATAGATGAAAGGTTTTTGGAAAGAAAGAACACGAGCAAATTTGTGTTTTATCTGAGTATTATTGCTGCTGTGTGGAAAGAAAAAGGTTGGATGCCAAGAGATCATTTAAAAGAACTTATAGTCCAGAAGGAAGATAATTGAGTCGTAGGCTCCGATGGTACAGTGGAAATTAAGGAAGTAATTGGAGAAAGATGAGGGAGGAAGAATCACTAATTTGATGTCTGATTTGGTCAAGAAAGTACAAGAAGAAAGTTAAAATTATACCCAAGCAGTGACTTAAATAACTAGGTAGATAAGGACTCACTGGGGGAAAAAACCATGAGTGATCTTAATAGTCTGAATGCTCATGGCTAACTGTACAATAGAGAGATATTTAATGGGATACTGATGAAAAGACACATCATGAACATGCTGAGTCTGTTCTCAGAAGGAGATGAAAAAGTACAAGATAATAGATTTCAATATAAAGGTGCAGGTCTGAATTTAAAACATAGATTGCTACTTTAAATCAAGGGAACAGAGGATATTGGCCAGAAGAATGTGTAGGTGAGGTATTAAATGAGGTGCTTTGTAGGATGTTAGTCTTCTTAATAGGTTAAAAGTAAACTACACAGGAATATACATGATAACCTTTCAGTGCCTATATTGCAAACCATAATGCCCAGAAGAAAAGAGAGAGAGAGGAAGGAAGGAGGGAGGGAGCAAGGGGGAGGGAGGGAAGGAGAGAGAAAGGGAGGGAGGAAATGTCTTCCATAGAGGCAGGCTGGGGGTGGGGAAGGGGAATAGGAAAACTGGGCACCTTAGTGATGGGGAATGTACATGCAAGATGGAACATTGTATGACCGAATCCCAATCCTGAACAAGTTTGTAACTGTGTATTTCATGGTAATTTAAATTAAAAAAAATAAATTTTTACCATGGAGGAGAAAAAAGAACCTATAAAATATAGTGAGGAACAGCCAGAGTAGTAGAAAAGAAAACAGAATAATATTCTACTAGAGTGGGAATTTTAGAGGGATAGAAAGTAACAAATGCTACCAAGGGTCAACAAGAAAATCATTTGAAAAATACTCATCGACTGGACTGGAGCGAGTAGGGTGCTTGCCTTGCTCACGGTTAACGTGGATTCTATCCCCAGAACCACATTCAGCCCCCTTGAACCACACCAGACATACGCCCTGAGTATAGAGCCAGGTATAAGCCCCGAACACTACTGGGATATGGCCCCAAAACAATAAACAAAATCTTCATTGGTTTTAATAAGATAAAGGTCCTTAATGACCATTAAGAGAATTGTGGGAAAGGCAACTTGAAGCTAGATGGGAAATAAGTGAAGAAGAGGAAATAAAAAATATAGACAACTTTCGAAAAGCTTGGAAATAAAAAGGCAGGTTGAAGGCAGTAATTAAAAGGGTACCTGGGCTATTTTTTAATGTAGGATTAAGTTATGTATAATGAGTATATTTAAATATAATTCAAAAGAGCCACAGGAAATAGGCCAATTGCATTTGGGACTAACTGGAGAAGACGTTATATGGAAAATTCTGCACTTGTTCCCTGACTCTCCACACAGCCCCAGTCACTATGTAGACTTTAACTTCCTTTGCATTCATTAATGCAAAATGTGTAACTTAAGCCTTCACAGGGGCTGCACTTCAGAGTTTAACACCCAGCTCTCTACTGTTTCTATAGATATACTACAGATAAAACACTTGTCTGTAATTTAATTTCTCACCCATGACTTCTTTCTAGCAAGTTCAGATCATCTAACCATGCCAGAAAGTGAATTTTTATCAGACTCTCCTCTTTCATTCGTCTTGTCCTTCCCCAGTATATTCTATAACACATAATGCATCTGCCTGTGCTTTAGCTACTGTCCCTGACCTCACAGTGCTGCTGAATGGTTTCTAATGAATAATTCACTGTCAGAGGTTCATGCTTAATTAATAGCATAATAACATCTTAAAGGAAGTGAGATCTAGCATAGTATGTAGAGATAGGAAATGATCTCTTTTTTACTTTATTTAAACACTAGTTTGCAAAGTTGTTCATAATATGGTTGTTATGGACTTTTGACAGGGAGAAGACGCATTTAAATCTATTTTTCCTTTTTACATTTTATTAAAATTCTAACCTATATAGTTTGTTTCCTATTGGGGGTGGGGAGAACACCTGATGGTACTCAGGGCTTATTCCTGGCTCTGCACTCAAGGATTATTCCTGGCAGAACTTGGAGGACCATATGTATACTGGTGATCAAACCTGGGTTTGGCTACATACAAAGCAAGCACCCTACCCACTCTCCTATTACTCTGGCCCATAATTTGTCTCATTTAATAATAAAAACCAAGGAGTTTATGTAGTGAATGTGTACAGAGTAACTATATTATAAATTATGACTATAATCTGTAATCATATATTAAAGAGTTATTTATCTAAATATTTAGTAAATATTAAGAAATTTCTGCAAGGCAAAAATAACATTGCTAATTTGAACTCTTTTTAGGTAGAGCAGATTGCCCATATTATGCGAAAGCAGAAATTTTGGCAGACTATTTACACAAGAATCTTCCTGATTTTCAGATACATAAAATCACACAACATCCTAATGTTTGGGAGGTAAGAGGCCCCTTCAACTTGTTAAACTTACATATGTACAAAAAATGTGTTCTAATATGATTAGATATTCTATAAACAGTAGGCTTTCAATAATTAATGTTCATGTACTACAGATATTTTAACACTAATAAAGCAAATCCCTGCCTCTCTGCCTCAATTTGTTTTTTTTCCAAATTCTTAGTAGAATAAATGAGGCCATAATTAATAAGTAGATTGCATGTGGCTGTTTTTCTCTAGAACCCAAGTAACATATTGCACTGTTTAATTTTTTATCATCCCTCAGTATTGATTTCCAATGACACGAGACTCTTGTTTATTGAAATACTCTTCTCTGGATCACTGTTTCCCCAGAAACAGATTGAGATGGGATTCGAGTCAAGGTGTTGCTTTTCTTAGGAGTGCCTGTGAGAACATCTTGAGGGGAGCGGGGGTGGTGGGGGAAGCAGGACTGGGAAATAGAGGAAGCTGAACTGCAGTAGAGCTGCAGCAAAGGGCTGAATTTCTCATACAGGAAATTCAAACTTAGAGGACCCGTCAGAGAGACCTCAGGTAAACCAGCAGAGATTGGACTTTTTTTTTTTTTTTTTTTTGCTTTTTGGGTCACACCCGGCAATGCTCAGGGGTTACTCCTGGCTCTGCACTCAGGAATTACTCCTGGCGGTGCTCAGGGGACCATATGGGACGCTGGGAATCGAACCCTGGCCAGCATGGGCCGGCTGCGTGCAAGGCAAACGCCCTACCCGCTGGGCTATCGCCCCCGGCCCTGAGATTGGATTTTTTTGCCTAAAGCAAATAGTCGCTGAATGCCCACTGCCCCAGACAGGAGACTTGACTATAGGCAATAAAATTTCCCTGAGATCAGCCCTTGGAGAAAACTGAGCCTTCGGCAGCCAAGTATTCCTGCAGCCTTGGTCATGAAGGAATCTGAAAATACATGTTATAGGAACTGCTCAACACATCATCTATGCTTTTTAGATTTATGTATCTTTGTAATGAGCATATCTAAAAGCAGAGCTATTTCTACCGCTTTTCATTTCAGGGCCATAACCAATACTCACCAATTTCTTTTCTGTAGTTCACTGTGAGTTCCTTTAACCCTTTTCAAAACAAACTGCATCTGAGTTACTGGAGTGGTGGTAAGCAGGGTCACTCTTAATTTTATTCCCTTGACTCCTAAATTTATATATTCTACCTATTGGGGTAAAATACTGCATTAATTTTTCATGTATATTTCATCCTGAAAAGATGATGTGGTGCCATATTCTTGAAAGATACCCATCTCAAAGCTAGCCTGCATTTTTAGCACTTTTGAATCCCTCTGTCAAACTTCAAATTGGTGTAATATATGATGGGGTAGTAGATCCAATTGTTATATGTCTTGTATCCTTTCCTCTAAAGTGGGTCCATTAGTTCACAGTGAGGTAATGCAGAACAACATGTTGGTAAGTTCAATTATTTTTTAACAATCCTATACATTGTTTTCAACAGGGTGGTGGCCAAAATCCTACCAATAAGAAAGGCAATTCTTTATAATATAAATTGATTCAAATAAAATGATTTTATTTAACCTTTCTAGAGTAGAAATGGTAAAATATAACTTGCCCCCATATGGTACCAACCAGTATTTCTTCAAAGGTTAGTGCTCTCATTTGAGGTTAACATTGGTGTGTCCTATTTGTCACATTAGACATCTCTTAGCAGCAATGACAAAATCAGCTCTTGTTAGTGGTAGAGTAACAACCCTCTGGTCCTTTAGCTATTTGATGTATGGATCTGCTGGGCTGTTTGATAATGTTTTCGCATGGATATTCTTGGGTGAACATGGCTCCTGAGACTCTGTTAATGTCAGGATTCTGCCATCTAGTTGCCAGGGAGACTGTCTCAATAGTAGCATGTCCTTTAACACACTAGTCTGAGATAGGTACCCTGGGCACCCTGTTATTGTGCAGCCCTAGCAGTGTATTCTTATCACTTTATTGATACTGTAGTAACTTCCAGGATTTTTCAGAAAACATGGTTGATTAGTATATTTTCCTCTCTTTCCCATAATAGTATGTCTGCTCTCGCATGCCCATTTCTTCATATTTTTTTTGTAAAATCCTTCTTCCATTTCCTTTTATGCAGGTCTGATACTGCTGTTTCATTTGTTATGAGCAGTAACTTTCTCCAGAGTTCTGAAGGCCATTTAAACCATACGATATACCTGTTCTCCTAACTCCTGCAAGGATACCAACATGTCTGCTTGTGGCTAAAAGATTTTTGTTGGTTCTTTGGCTTTGTTTTTTTGTTCTGTTTTGTGGGGTGGCTTAGGCATCCATATCCAGTAGAGTGTTCCATGGCTACTCCTGTCTCTGTGCTCAGGGTTTCACTTCTGGCAATGCTAGGGAGACTGTCAGAGGAGATGGAACCAGGATTGACCACATTCAAGGCTAATGCATTAAGGCCTCTACTATATCTCTGATCACTAAAGTTTCTTTGGGGTAGAGTCTCCCTTCCCCTCATCGGTCAAACACTCCACCAGTAACTTGAAATCCTCATAGCAATAATATTTCCTTTAAGATGGGATACAGATAGATCTTTAACGCTCATGGAAATCAGTGTCTAAGATTTTTATTTGTAAGATGCTTCATTATAAATGTCTCCAAAGAAGACAGATCACCATTACATCCTAGTTCATTCATTTGTAAAGAAATGCTGAAACCACCCTTACGTTTTTGGAGGCAATATTAGATATACATTGTCCTAAAGCTAGAAATATCTCAAGAATAAAGGGGGATATAATAGGTTGAATATTTTGGTTTCTCTTGATCACTTGATCACTTGAATCCCGTTATTCATCGATTTGCTCGAGCGGGCGCCAGTAACATTTCCATTGGACCCTATCACGTGCCAATGTAGCCCAATGGCATCTGGTTGATTTAGGAATATGAAGAGCCTCAAACCGTTCCTTCAGGGTCTTTCAGCCTAGGATGGCCATGACAGGCACTGCTTGTTTGGTTTCTCTATAAGTTAAAAACGTGCATGTTATTCCTCAGCAAGAAAGAAACGTACATTGCCTTTTTTACGGTCAAGAATTTGAAGAACAGTTTATCGTACTTGGTTAATTTGTTGCTGACCTAATCACCATTTTATTTCTATTGTTCGATGACTATCTAAACTGTATTAATATACACAGTTGTAATAAAACACAACCAGCATTTTAGTCTGTGAATTCTAAGGTATTGAATTAAATTCTGACACAGACTTATTGTGTGACTTCACTTGGAATATATTTCAATAGGAATGGCTGAAAGATTTGTGCACAAAGAATAATTGGAATCACAAAGGTTCACCCATAATATGGAGAGAGCTTTTGGATCGTGGAGGAAAAGGTTTTCTTCTGGGAGGATATAATGAGTTCCTTGAACATGCCCAGGTATTTGTACTGATTTATCTGTTTAAAACATTGTCATTTTCTTATATTATTTTAGTTTTCAAATTACTTGTTTTCTAAGGTATTCCAGTAGTTCTTGACACCATGATTTACAAAGTACAAAGTTTTTCACAATACAGTTGTTAGAGAGATTCATTGCTCAACACCAATCCCACCACCAGTGTGCCCCCACCACCACCAGAGACCCTCATTTCCCACCCAACCCCATCCCCATGCCTGCTTCCTTGTATCACCCCTCTTCCTGTTGTTCATTTATTTGCTCGAGCGGTGCCAGTGATGTTTCCATTCATTCCTGCCACATTCTCATGTGGCCCAAGGGCATCTGATTGCTCCAGGAACACAAAGAGCATCAAACCATTCATTAAGGACTCGGGAATGCGGTCTTTTATAGTTACTGTTTTTGGCATATTGAATATAACACGGGTTACTTACCAGGCTGGGCCATGTGGGCAGGATACTCTTGATAGTAGGTAGGCTCTCAGTTCTTCCATTTACTGATGAACCATGTGACTATAAAGGGGAGAGCCGGTAGCAGCTCTGCCCATGTATCTGTGTCTCTGGTTTATAGCCAAGATCCCAGGAGCAGTTCGTAGGCAGGTTTACCGGTCTCCCGGATGGGACAGAGGTGGGGGAAAGGGACCCCAGCTCTGTCAGGGGCCCTGGCCAGCAGCCCCTGGCACAAAAGAGGAAGACCTAGATATTGCCGGACTTCATCCCTGCAGAAAAAGGAGAGGGATGGACTTGGGAGAAACTCTGCCTTGCCGCTGCTACTGCTGAGAAAGGGAAGAAAGAAAGAAAGAAAGAAAGAAAGAAAGAAAGAAAGAAAGAAAGAAAGAAAGAAAGAAAGAAAGAAGGGGGGAGGGAGGGAGGGAGGGAGGGGGGAGGGAGGGAGGGAGGGGGGAGGGAGGGGGGAGGGGAGGGAGGGAGGGAGGGAGGGAGGGGAGGGAGGGGGGGGGAGGGGAGGGAGGGAGGGAGGGGAGGGAGGGGAGGGGAGGGGAGGGGGAGGGGGGAGGGAGGGGAGGGAGGGGAGGGAGGGAGGAAGGAAGGAAGAAAGAAGAAAGAAAGAAGAAGAAAGAAAGAAAGAAAAAAGAAAGAAAGAAAGAAAGAAAGAAAGAAAGAAAGAAAGAAAGAAAGAAAGAAAAAGAAAGAAAGAATGACACCCATTCAGCGGGAGCTCTAAATAGCAGCACTTGATTTACTGGACACAGTTTAAGCCTTTTATACAATATATGGGCGGAGGGGGTACAAGCACACATCACAGGGCAATTGCAAGATCCTGGGCCATTGTAACAAGGGAACAAATGACAATCACAGATTTAGCATTTGCAAGGTAACATTAGCAAGGTAACAGTCATTGATTTACATATCCCTGTGATAAGAGGTCAGAAGACCAGGCACATTCTGCCTCACCTTAGCTCGGATAAGCACAGATGTTTGGGGTGTAACCATATGGGCAGGGCCCAATTCTGGATCCTGCCTTTAGGGTCTTTTGGCAGGAAAATGCTGGACCCTAAGGTCAAAGCCCAACACAGCTCCATCTCCAAGGAAGCCCAGTGGCTTTAGCCATGGAGACCCGCATACCTAGGCTTGAAAGCAGCTTCACTATAGGGTGGGTCTCTGATTAGCCTGGTTTGAGATCAGCTTCTCTCTTGGGTGGAGCTCTGACGTAGACTGGAGTCCATATGTTGAAAATGGCTGCCATCATGGTGTGGGGGTTCCTCTGGCTTCTTCCAAAGCTCTATTGGGGTGACGGGCCAGGGCCAGAACCCACCTTTCCTTCTGGATGCCTCACGATCAACCTAGCACAGGGAGAGCTGGTAGCTCCAAACAGCCTGCTTCCTTAGCCGGCACTAATTATATTGACCCTATAGCCCATATATGGGAATGGTAGTGATAAAATCATGATTTTTTTTTCCGTCCTGTGCGAGTCTGGCTGATTTCTGTTCTTGCATTCACTTCCTGAGTTTCTAGAACGTAAGAGACTACATGCCAGGGGAAGAGCCGGCAGTAGCTCTTCTGTGCGTCTGCATCCCTGGATCATGGCTGACTGCACTGGCAGCAGTTCTGGGAGAGCCCACTGGGCCTTCAGAGGGATCGAGTTTGGGAGAGGGAGCCCCCAGCCCCAGCTCCATGGAAGCCTGGTGTGTTTTGCCGTGGAAACCCACATACCTGGACTTGAAATTGGCTTCTCTCTTGAGTGGGGCTCTGACGAACTGTGGAGTCTGAACCTTGAAAGTGGCTGTGATTGTGGTGTGTGAGGTTTTTCTGGCTTCTGAGGCTCTATCTGGGCAGCAGACAAAGGCCAGAACCTGCCCCCTACCCGCACTCCAGGACGCCTCATGGTCAGCCTAGCACAGGAGGAGCCGGCAGCAGCTTTTCCATGTGTCTGCTACCCTGGATCATTGCTGACTGCCCTACTATAGATTTAAATAAGAACTTCTCTTATAGCTATTTCAGCTAGTTACATCTTCTTTTATTTTGACTTTATATTTCCTAATACTTAGCTTTACTATGGCGTCACCTCTAGCATGGGATCAGAATTAATGAAGATAATTGCTGAAGAGAACCTAAAGACACATATAGCAAGAGAGCTGGAGGAACAATCTCCCCAAAGTTCTCACCGAGTCCTTGCATGTTTGGATTACCAGGTAGGACAGTCATGCATCAGGCTATATATGTTTTTAATATTTAATTTTAAAATAGTTTTGTTTATATTATTGCAATGGTGTTAAGTGTTACAGTATCTTTACAAAATTATCGCACCTCATCACCCAAAATTGCCCATGGCCCTCTACCAGTGTCCCTGTGTTGCCTCTAGTCTTGGAAAGGATAATAACTTGTAATCACATGGTGGAAGAATATCTCAATGTCATATCTTTGATTTATTTTGTTTTGGAGCCATACCCAGTTTTATTTAAGTCTTACTCCTGGTTCTGAACTCAGCTTCTTTGTTCTGTCTCTTATACCATGGTCTGTCTTGTTCTCTTGTTCTACTTTACTATCTCTTTCTGATGTCGGTGACCCCATGGGTGGCGTATGTGAGGCAGGGAGGAAAGAGACTGCTGCTTTCCCTTGATCTGCCTCAGGGGCCCTGGGTCCACTTGAAAGGTGAGGCCTTACCCAGGCGTTGTGGGTTCTCACTTTTCAGAAGAAGAATTTCAGGAAGTGATTTACAGTGAAGTAAAAACAGATTTTATGTGGAGGCTTTTAGGAAGCAGAAGGAGGAGAGAGAGAGAGAGAGAGAGAGAGAGAGAGAGAGAGAGAGAGAGAGAAAAAAGAGTACATCTCAAGAGGAGAGATGCAGGTGACACGTGCTCGGTCATTACATGTGCTCAACCACATGGGCACAATCAGCACATGAGCACAGGCAGCCTATGTGCATGCTTCCTTTGTTCACGGTATTTTTTAATAGGGTGTATTCCAAATGGCCCCACATGGGGCTTCCACCTAACAGTTGTTGCTAGGGTGGCTGCCAAGGGTGACAGAGTTGGAGGGGTCTTTTTTGAAAACTCCTTTTCTTGCCTCTGTTCCTGCTGGATCTCCTTTTGGAGGGTGGATTCAGCCTTCTCTGGTCTAGCTCCAAATAAAGGTCTTATCTAGACTTAGTTCCTGTGCTCAAGTCCTGAAGGCCTTAGTGCTAAGTGGTTTTAGTACTCCCTAGGAATTCCATTGCTGTGGGAGCCCTTTCCCTGTCTGTCTGGCTACATCATGTCCTTCCTTCTCTTTTTTCAACGTCTCACAGGCTTGCCCACTTGCTAGCATAGACTTCACTCTTCCTTACACATTCATTATCTGCTACCCTGCCCCTCTTGCTCATGCTTCTTTGTAGCTTTCTTGCTTTTTCTCCTCGTTGCTCTCAGCCTTGGACATGTGCCACTTGTGTTTGTCACCAATTCCTCTTTTTCTGTACTCTCTCTCGGTCTCATTGCCTGTACTCCTCTAGTTGCCTTTCTCCCTTATCTACCTTTCTACATGTCAACATAATGTAACATAGATACTTCTCGGAAAATATATTTGCTATTTATAAAATATTTCAGATACAGAAAATGAGAATGATGGTGCTGGGGCAATAGCTCAGATTTCTGACGCACATGCTTGCCTGCAGGCACCTGGGGCTCTATTCCTGTAACCATATGGTCTCCCCAGCATCACTGGGAATGAGCCCCTCTTCAGCACCACTGGGTGTGGGCCAAAACCCAGAGAAAGAAAGAACTGAGAATGATGCAATAATCATATATGAGACTCACACCAAGCTTTAACAAACATTGTGATATATTTAGGTGTTTTAAAGACTAAACTGGTGCCATGTTGACGCTCCTACTGTATCCAAACCGTATGAAAATCAGAAATACCAGGATGCAGTTTTGAACTAGTGTTAGAAGTCATTACAACTTTAGTGTGTGCTGTTACTCAATTTGGGTATGGATGTTTTACGTTCTCAGCTGTTTTTGTAAGGATTTGGAAAAGACCCTTTTCCCCAAATGTCACTACTTTGTAGATAAGGGAATAAAACGAAGAGGTGTGGTTGAATGGAATGTGTTTCTGTTTTAAGAGAAAATGCAAAGTATGCAGAAACTATACTTTTAAATGATTCTTTTGCGTAATCTTTCTTATTGGAAAGTCCTTATAACCTTCTCTCTGTGAATTGTTTTCAGATGGCCAGAGGAAGGGAGGGGGTGATAATGAGAATGTCTTTGTTCTACTTTTAATTATGAGGCTTAGCTGTGTCTATATTGCTGTGTCTGCCTGTTTAAGATATTAACTCTCCTTAGCAATGCACCTCCAGAAATCCCCAGTGGACATGATGGTCTAAAGTGTGAGGGTTGTAATCCTGTTTTTGAATTTTCATTAGTGCTTCAACTACAGCTTGCTGCAACCTCATTCCCATCTTGATAAGTGGTGAAGTGTTTGGAATGCAGACAGAAATTAGCATAACATTATTTGACAAAAAGCATACGGAAGAAAACCTCAACTACCTTATGGCAGAGACTCAGAACCTGGTGTCGCCACTGCTCCAGAGTATCTCCATCTGCACGAGAGTGGAGGATGCCTTCCACCAGGCGCACGTGGTCATCATTCTGGACGACAGCACTGACAAGGAGATGGCCACTTTAGAAGACTACATTCGAAGCAAGCTGATTCTCTGCAGGCTCTATGGATACCTGATTGAGAAAAATGCCCACGATTCTGTCAGAGTTATTGTCGGAGGAAAAACCTATGTGAATCTAAGAGCAGTTTTGCTCATGAGATACGCCCCAAGCATCGTCCACAATATTATTGCAGTGGCCTTGGGGGTGGAAGGTAAAGCCAAATCTCTGCTGGCCAGGAAACTGAAAACTACACCCTCCTGTAAGTGAATGTCTGTTGGGGGCTTGCTTTTTGCTTTGCAGCTTCACAATCTCAAAGCCTGTTGGAAGGACACTGAATAGAGGCTTTCTGGCTAAATAGTTAAGATGGTTAATTTATTTTTAAAAACAACAAATACCACCCCTCAGTTATAAAGTGACTCTCCTCCACATACCTCCTGTGTGACCTTCAGCAACCACTAACCTTTGGTCACCTCATCTGTAAAATGGAAATATTAATATTTTTATTCTCCCTATTAGAATGGAGGTGAGGAGTCAATGAGATCAGACTTCTAAAGTTCTTTAAAGAGTCCCTGACAGGTGGCAAATATTTGCAATGCCACTAAATGTTCCTGTAAGATTATGATAGATATCTGATCAGTTTCTACTCTTATTAGTTCTTGAAGTGATAAATATCAGAATTATAGGAGAATAAAAACTAAATAGAAAAATGGGTCCTGGCTAGGAGAGATAGTACAGTGAGTAGGGAGCTTGCCTTACCTGTGGCTGATGATGATTGGGTCCCTGGCACCACATATCATTCCCTTAGCCCTGCCAAGAATGATCCCTGAGCACCCCCAAGTGTGCCCTAACCAAAAATAATTTTTAATGAAAGAATAAGTGGATCTTATGGTTCATCAATAAATGCTGTATTTAGAGGTGACTACAAGAGTATGCCACCTACACGGCAAGCCTGGCAAGCTGCCCATGTCGTATTTGATATGCCAAATACCAGTAACAATTATATTAGGTCATTCCTATGACCTAATATAATGGTTTGAGGCTCTTTATGTTCCTGGAGCAAGCAAATGCCCTTGGGCTCTACTAGCATGAGACAGGACATATGGAGATGTTACTGTTGCCCGCTCGAGCAAATCGATGATGAACGGGAAGATAGTGATAGTGATAGTGATAGTGATTCTAATTGGACCTTTTAAAATGATTCTTTCTTTAAAGTAACTTTTTTAAAATGGTCATATTTTAAAAGGGAGTGTTGTCTTTAGATATAACTTTCATCTTTGTACCTTAGCTTAGATGTAATCCATTGTGATACAAAGGATCACAAAGCAGTCAATCCACAGTGAAAGACAGTGGATATGAAACTAGACTCTAAACTGAGACCATAAAGGCCTTTGGTGAGCCTTTAGCACACTATAACAACAGCTGTTTAGTCCATTTCTTTACAATAAAGTTCTAGACCAATAACATCTAGTCTTTTGTCCATACACATCTTTCATTCCTCACCCACAAAGTCAATGCATGTCTCAGTCAAATTGATACTATAAGTATTCAGTAGAAAAGGTAAACACTTTTTAATTATATTATCTTTTTCTCAATCATATATACTATCACAAAAGATCTTGATACGGATGAGAGTGTCAAGAGGAAACAATGTTGTTTAATTTAAGAAGTCTTTTTTAGAGTCTCTTGTATACATTATCATGACATCTACAAATAGTGATGATTCCACTGCTTCTTGTCTAAGTTGTATGGCTTTGATTTCTTTTTCTTATTTGTAGTGCCAAGTGCTTCCAAAATATACTGGGGAAAAAGTGTATAAAGTGAAAATCCTTGCCTTGTACCTGATTTCAGAGGGAAACTTAGTTTTACACCATTGAGTATGATGTTGAATGTGGGTTTCTTGTATATGGCCAATAATTTCTTGAAGTACACGCCTTCCATCCCTATTTTGTTGAGGGTTCTTATCACTATTTTTTTTCTTTTTTGAGGGGGTGTCACGCCTGGTAATGCTCAAGAGTAGCTCCTGGCTCTTCACTCAGGAATTACTTCTGGCAGTCTTATCACTAATGGAAGTGAATTTTCTCTGTACTATACTCTGTATCACTAATGGAAGTGAATTTCTCTGAATCCACTGATTATATCATTGTATGATTTTTATCTTTCTCTTTGTTTGCATGGGATATTACAATAGAAACACAACTTGGTGTTATTATTTTTGAGAATATTTACATCAATGTACACCAGAGATAGTGACTACATTTCTTTTTAGTAATATTTTTGCTTTTGATGTTAGAGTAATGTTGGTTGCATAGTATCTCCTAGGAAAAACTCCTGTGTCTTTGATATTATGGAAAGGTTGAGCTGTATAGACAGTAAATATTCTTTGAAGCTTAGGTAGAACTCACTAATGAGTCTATCTAGACCTAGAGTTTTTCCCTAGGAAGGTTTTTAAAGTACCCTGTCATTGTATTTACTTGTGACTGGTCTGCTGTTGGCTGACAAGCCCTACTGAGCCTTAGTCTCCTGCTACATTTAGCTTATGCTAAAAGCTGCTCCCTGCCTTTATGGAATCTCTGGAGCAGACACAATGGGAGCTTGGGCAGAATTAGATGGATTTCATAATTTATATGGTATAAATACTCTTTTTAAAAATTTTTAATATTTTATTATACCACCGTGAAGTATACAATTACATAGATGTTAATGTCTGAGTTTCGGTCATACATTGTTTCAGCACCAATCCCTCCACCAGTGCCCATTTCCCACCACCAATGTCTCCCACTCCTTCCCCTCGCCCCTAGTCTGCCTCCATGGAGAGTTCTTTATCTCTTTTCTCTTTCCCTCTCTTTCTTTCTCTCTTTCTTCTCTTACACCCTGTTGTTTGCAATACATACATTCAGAGGCTCTCATGTGTATCTTTTGCCTGTATTCAATACTCAGTTCTAGGCTAGTATCATCACTTACAACAATTGTTAGCACACTGTTCCTTTTCTGTCCCAACCGAACCTTCAACTCCCAGACGCTTGTGGTAGATTCCATTTTTGAAAAGACCGCCTGATCCATGTTTTGTCTGACCTTGGATATTGGTATCATAATATATATATATGTACATATATATGTATCTATGGATATGGAATAAATATTCTTATTATGAATATTATGAATCTTGCTTACTCCAGTTCAGTACTTTTCCTATCCCCACAGGTCCCCACGAGGGACATACATTCCAAGAGAGTACTCGGCCATGTTGGATCAACCATAATGTAATCAGTTCTCCTAGTTCAAAGAGACATGCCAGTGCGCCTCTGGGTAAACTGACATTCTCTGATTCTAAAGGTAATGCCGAAGTGAAATATTCTGACGGATTTTGGACCTTGGTGGGATCTAAAGTCTGGAATCATATGGCTATATATTCATGGTAAGAAGTATTAATGCTATTCTCCACAAATTAAATTCTGAACTGATTTCTGGTTCAGAGATGCAACCCCTCCCCACTCTGCTAGGGAGATCATATCTCAGGGAGACAGCTCTGGCATTGTGAAGCTTGACTCAAAGGGCCCACCTGAAGATCTGCATTTTTATCTGGTCATTTAACTGGCTTCCTTCCTAGATAGCCCAGCCCATGATGGAGTGGCTGGAAGTTTTTTGGCGGGCTTCTATCTATAAAATAAGCTAGGATAAAGGAGAAAAGGCTTTTTGGCCATTTTGGCTTCTCTTCGCCCCTCTGCCTTCTCTCTGTTCTCTTCCCTCTTGGGCCTTAGCACATGGTAGTGGCCATCTTGGCCTAGGATTCTAAATCTAAACATGGACAGGGCCCAGCCAGGAACCTAAAGTCTGGGGTTTTCCTGTTACTAAATGGTATACCAGAACAAGTGCGAGTAAAGCCTTTTGAAACTTTGCCGAATTCTCGCAGCTTTCTCTGTCTGCCAGCCACTGATCTTCTGGGGCGGAAGGTGATCCCCTGACTCTGCTCCTGGATTTTGTTGCGGTGCCCAGAGCTCTCTGACAGTCTGCTCATGTTTTCTTCTTCCTTCAGATTCAGTCTTGGGAGGTAGTGTGATTTAAATGATTCACCCAGTTTTACTAGGTTCTTCAGCTTAGTAACAAAAAAGTCGTCATAGCAATCTCTAATAATCTTTTATATTTCTGAGGTATCTGTCATAATTTCTCTTCTCTCATCTTTGATCTGATTTACTTGGATCATGTTTTTTTTCTTGTAGCTTCATTACAGGCTTGTCAATCATGTTTTCCTTTTTAAAAAAATGAATGTATCCTAGTTCTATTTGCCCTCTGTATTATCTTATTGGTTTCTACAAAATTGATTTCTGCTTAGATTTTTATTATTTACTACCCTACTACTTACTTTGCAATTCATTTATTTTTATTTTACTAGTTTAATTGTTAGTTTAGGTTATTTATTTGAGTATCTACCTGTTTCTAGATGTAAACCTGCATTCTGTTTAGCACTGCTTTGGTTATGTCCCATAGGTTCTAATAGCTCATTCTTTTACTCTCATGTTTTGAAGAATCTTTGATTTCCTGTTTGACCCAGTGGTTGTTTTACAGTTTATATAGTCTCCAAATATTAGAGCATTCCCTTTCTTTAATGTCTACCTACATGACATTGTGATCTAAAAAGATATTTGACATGATTATATTATAGCATTTTATGGATTCTTTAATTGTGCACTAGACTGTTCTCTCCTGGAGACTGTTCCAGGTATACTTGAAAAGAATGAGCTGGAGTTGGAAAGCCCTGAAAATGTTCACTAATCCTTGCTATCTCAAGTCTTCATTTAGAGCTCTTGTTTCTTTTTTTCCTAAAATGTATTGTGTTAAAGTACCATAAGTTACAAAGCTATTTATAGTTGGTTTTTGACTTACAGTGTTCTCTCACTGATCCCACCACCAGTGTCAACTTTCCTCCGCCAGTGTTCTCAGGTTCCGTCTCATACCCCCTTCCCCAGTTCTAGCCTGCTATCTTGACGGGCACCTCTAAGTTTGCTTATTAAAGTTTGGGTCTTGTGATTTCAGTATTCTTGATTCTGTGGTTTGGATATTTAGACTTATCGTCCCTAAATACCATCAATGTACCTGAATTTACTTGATCCCTTGCAGTACACTGCTGCCCAGAGCCTCTGCATCTTGCCTGGAGTTGCCTCCTCCAGGCTTTGTAGATGGGGCAGGACAGTTTGAGTGTGGCAGTTTATCTTACCATGTATTCTATGGTGGCTGGCATAAATATTTTCTCTTATGCTGCCACAATCATTGTGGGATTAGCTAGATCTTACCATTATATTCACCTGGCCACATTGAACCTCTAAGTAATTAGGCCAGTGAGAAATGCTGTTTGCCTCCAAGCAAGCAACCATGACTCTCTAATAAGTCTAAAGAGTAACATACAAAACAACTATGAAGTAAAGATGAGACTCTTGTGTAGGCTTGGAGAAATTTATACCTAGCTGTAAGATATTCATTGGTAAAGATAAAAGCCCTCCTCCACACTACCCTGCAGGGGTGCTTCCAAGGCAGATCTTGACTGCGCAGCATTAACATCTCAAAGGACCTAGGTGAAGTCCTGGGAGAAATTACCTGAGAGGAATTGACCCTGACTGCTTTCCATTGGAGTGGGCAGTCTGTGTTGCAGGAATATAAATACTGTAGCCTGCTCTCTTTCTCTCCTTTGCTTCTTTTGCCTTTTGCCTTCTCACCCTCTCCTCTCTGTTCTCTTCCCTGTTGGGCACGTGGTTGCGTCCATCTTGACCCAGGATTCTAAACCTGGGGCCTAACTGGGAAACCTAGGTCTCAGGTTTACCTATCGCTGATTTGTATAACCAGAACAGGGTTTATTTTGTCTGGTCCTTTTTGCTCAGTGTCCATGTCTCCACCCTCAGTGTGGGTTTTAGCTATTACTTCTTTACCATTCTACCCCTTTTTTCTTTCTTTTCTCATTATGGAGACATTTGCTCTTGATATTAAAAATACATATATTTTAAATTCTCTTCACCATTTTACAATTTTTTTTTTCTTTTTTGGGTCACACCCGCAATGCTCAGGGGTTACTCCTGGCCCTGCACTCAGGAATCACTCCTGGCGGTGCTTGGGCTCGGGGACCATATGGGATGCAGGGGATGGAACCGGGCCGGCACAGGCCGTGTTCAAGGCAAATGCCCTACCTGCTGGGCTATCGCCCAGGCCTCAACAATATCTTTTCTATTACTTCTCTGTCAGCAGTGTTGTGTACCTTGTCTTTAAGATCACCAATTCAGTTTTTACCTTTTTTGTTTTCTGCTGCTGAGTTCTGCTACCGTACTCTATAGCTTCTTTATTTCTGATCAAATGAATTCTCTTACTCTCTCAACTATGATTTTTCAAATTTACTGATTCTGTCTTTCAGTGATTTCCTCAGTTCAGTAAATATTGAGATTGATGACTACATCATTTTCAGACACCACAGAAAGTTCTGATATAGTGGAGGACTATATTGGGCTTTTGTTACTACAGCTGAATTTCTTAATTGTATTCATTTTTCCTCGTATTAGTTGGGAGCTGAGAATGAAACTCAGAGTTTGGGATGGCACAGGCAGCAATTTGGTATCCCTGTTTCCAAGATCATGCTGGCATTTGTGATTCTACTGATTTCTGGCAACAAAGGATATCTTGAAAGTTTTTTTTTCTTTGCCCCCCTCAACTCAAGTCCCCTAGGGTAGCTTTCCTAATGGAGCTTATTTATGGCAAAGAAAGTCTTTGATTAAATAGACTAAAGCATTTGACATCTAAGTGTCTAAGAACACTGAAGAAATTTGAGATGACACCATTACCTTTCTCGATTAAAATTCAAATAATTACAAAAATTCCATTAAACATAGATTGAAAAAGTTTTCTTAAATGTTTGCAAGGTCAGACTTGTTTCTTTGACTCTTAACTTTGTATACCTACTTGACAGTTGGGTATCTCTTGTCACCAGCTGCTATAGCACCAATAACTAGCTGATCTGGGCTCAGTGTCATGGCTCACAGTTGCTGGTTTCTGGCAGCTGATGTGGCATCAATATTCAGTCATCTTGGGCAGTGACTGGATTTATGCACAAATGTGCCAAATGACAGATATTCAGCAAGCTAACCTTCATAGTCACTGGCTTATGTATTTTTTCATTTTCCTGTACCAGTTTGGGGATAGCTTCTTTGAATCACAGCCTGATTGGCAGAGTTTACCAATGGGATGTCTGTTCTCCGTTATGATCTGTGGAAAGCCTGCTCCTATCTGTGGCTGGGGAACAACTACGTATTGTATACACTGGGTACTGCCAATTCTCTTTCCAGCAGAGCAAGCAAAATGCTGGAACTCTGTAGAATCCTTGTGCACAGTGTCCTCCAAGATAAACTGGAGATTAAGTTGTATGCACTCATGTGAGGGAAGCTTTCTTTATTTTTGAGCTGACTTCAGCTGTGAGTCTATCAGTTCTTTCTTCAAGGGAAACCCTATGGGGTGGTATGGAGTCATGTCTGGGGGCCTGCCCCCACTTGAGCTTATTAAGTTAGGGGAAGAAACTTCAACCCTGTTAGGTGGGGTTGACCTTAGTAATCACTGCTCCTGGCTGGTACAGGTGAAACAATATATTGTGTTGGGTTCAACAGTTCCTGAAATTCTTTTTATTTTTATTCTAGAATTTCAAGTCCTCAGAGCTGAGAAGCAGAATGGGCAGCCAGTCCTGAGGGTCAAATGCTTCCCAACTAGGGTGTGTCACACATCTTTCTCTCTACGTAGATTATTAGTAAGAGGGATGCATTGATGATAAATCTGACTATTTAATCAGAGTCTACTTCTCTTTCTTTTCTTTTTTTATTGAATCACTGTGCAATAGACAATTACAAGCTGTTCATGATTTGGTTTTAGTCATACAGTGTCCTAACACCCATCACACCACCAGTGCACATTTCTCAGCTCTCTCTCTCTCTCTCTCTCTCTCTCTCTCTCTCTCTCTTTCTCTTTCTTTCCCTTTCTCTCTCCTTTTGTGGTTTATAATACAGCCACTGAAGGATTATCATATATATCTGTTTACCCATTTTCAACATTCAGTTCTAGGCTAGTCTTACTATTTCGAACTATTGCTGTACAAAATAATACCTACTCTCTGTCTCCCACATACATGTGGTATATTCCAATCATTTTCACATCTTCCAGGCCCCTGTTTTCCCTGACATTGGATATTAGTCAGATACAGAATGACTACATTCATTTGTAGAATTAAAAAAGAACTAATAGTATGCAACTGAAATCCTTTTGACTCAGCAAGTGCAGGTACAAAGCTGAACTTCTATAAAACATTTTTGCTCAGCACCTTCCCACCTTAGGTTGATGTTTTAAAGTCCAGTACAAATTTTTCAGTCCCTTTTCTCTTTGTCTCTGTTTCTCACTCCCCTGGCCCCTACTCTAGGGAAACGTTTCTTAACCCTGAAGTTGTCTACAACATCAAATGTCCCTGAACACAACATCAACATCAAGTTCTGTGTTCTACAACATCAAATATCCCTGAACACAAAAATACTTGTCTTCTCTAGTGGATTTCTCCACAGGGCCCCTTACAGGATGCTGTCTTTAATTTATTTTTCTCTCCCACATTCTTTGTGTTGATGCTACAGGACTGTTTTCAGCACTTCCCCCCCCAGCCATTCTGGCCTTACTCTTCCTTAAAGCCTATAATTTCCCCTAGCTCAAGTTAGGGCATTTAGAGCTATAAAATGTCTTAAAGCTGAATTTTTAAAGGCACTATATTATAAGACTTCTTTGCCCAACAAAGAGGAAGAAAGATATACGTACTTGGCTCCACAGAATTATTGTCCCCAAGTCAGATTCCATGAGCTCCCAACCAGACTATCACCCTTCCTTCCCTTCTCAAATATGCAACTAAGAGGGCCCAAATGCCCATCATTAGCTGCTGTAGGCATGGAGTGGTAGAGAGAAAGATCACTGACAATATCTACTTATGCGTCATCTTGACAGAAAAGACTAACGGAGGATAGTAGGTATTTGTGGTCTACTACCCACAATCCGTTTCCCATCCTTTTCTCCCACTTGCCTGCCTCTCTCAACAGAGTCTCAAAATGCCACTCATCTTCATAGCTTTTCTTGAGGTTGGGAATAACTGAGTCATGCCATCTCCTTGAAGCTTCCTGGATTAGGTATTTAACTCCCTGAAACAAATGAAAATACAAAAGACGAAGTCTTTGAATTTTTTTGTTCTCTGATTCCTTGCCTTTGAACATGACTCTGTAATAGGGTGTTAATTAAAACCACTGCATTTAATTTATCACCATGAGAGGATGAGCCAAGAGTCATAACTTTGAGTTCTTTAGCACGGCATCACTGCTTACTTCAACTTCTTGTTAGATGAGAAAAATAAACACTTTTAGGAGAAACCAAGTCAGAAAGGTATTCTGTTACTTGAGGTCAGTGGCAATCTTACTTCATAGAGGAGAGCAGGAAAAATACAAACAGTAAAAAGTAGTATAAGTCATAGAAGATAGTTAATCATAGCTAATTTAACAAATAAATGAATACTATTTTTTTTTAATTTGGAAGCAGTATTCCTAGAAAATCCACAATTATAGAATCATATTAAATAGGAGTCTTTCTCTCTCTCTTACCTCTGTCATCTTAGTATCCATAACACATATAACTGTGTGGTATTTGTTTTTAATAGTGATCCTTTATATTTATAAATATTTGGGGGATATAGTGCCAAGGATTTAGCGCATGGCGTTAAACATTCAACCATTCCTCCTTCCACTGACCTTATGTTGCAGTAGTTTTCTGAGTCACTTCCCTATGTCAGAAACTGCTTTTCTGCTGTACTCTGTGCTGGTGTGCAGCTGCGCTTCCCAACAATATAGGGGAGCAGGACAGGATCCCCTTCTGCCCCAGGGGATCAGCAGCCAGTGGCTAAAGACTCAGACTCACGAATCCAGCAGAGTTTCAAAAAGCTTTTACTCACACAAATTCTGACATTGCAATCCAGTTTCAGGAAAATCCTAGACTTCTTGTTTCCAGCTAAACTCAAGGCCACATAGTGGGTTAGAGCTCTCAGCCAAGATGGCCGCTACCACATGCTTAGGTCCAAGTAGGCAGAAAAGATTCCCAAGGGGCAAAGAACCTAGCAGACCAAGAGAGCCAAAATGGCCAAATTCCTTTATCCTAGCTTATTTTATTGTCAGAAGCCCACCAAAAGCTTCCAGCCCAGCCCATCATGGGCTGGGTTGTCCTAGAACAAAGCCAGGCTAATGACCATATAGATATGCAGGTCTTCAGGTGGGCCCCTTGGCGCAAGCTTCACAAATGCTGATTTGCCAGAGCTGACTTCCTGAGATACCATCTCCCTAGTAGAGTGGGGAGGGGTGGCATCTCTGAACCATAAAGCAGTTCAGAATATAATTTGTATAGAACAGCATTAATACTTATTACAATAAATATATAGCCAGCTGATTCCAGCAACTCTGATTCCCTAAGGTCTATAATCCATCAGAATAATTCACTTTGGTATTACCTTTGAATCAGAGACAGGTCATTTTGCCTGGAGGCACACTAGCATCTCTCTTTGAACTAGCAGAACTGATTGCATTATGGTTGATCCATCATGGCCAAGTAAGAACTCTTGGAGTAACCTCACATCTGCCCCCATGGTGACCTGTGGGCAAAAGAGTTTAACACTTGGGATAGCAAGATTCATAATAAGAATATTTTGCCACATAAAATTATGAAATCAATCCAATTCTACCCATGCTTCCATTATGTCTGCTCCGGAGATTCCCTAAAGGCATGGACCAGCTCTTAACATATGCTAAATGTAGCAAGAGCCTAGAGCTCGATAGGGCAAGTCACCCAGTATCCCTACACACTCAGTAGGTTGCAAGGATTTGGACTGATTTGATTTCTTCTAAGTCAGCTGACTGAAAGCGCTCTCAAGTTAAACCATGACTTAGTAATGTTGTTGATTGAGATTTCTTCAATGCCCTCATTACAATATCCTCATTCTATTGAAAATGAAATCCACCACCTAGCGTAAAGTGATTTGTCCGAATTTCTATTCCAGCCTAGAATCAAGGATTCCTGTCAGAATCAAAGCTGTCCTTTTAATGTCATATAGAAAAATAAAGTTATGACCTCTACCAGTAGTGTGATTTTCAGCAGAAATTTCTCTTAGGAAGTATTTCAGTATTTTGTTTTGTTTGTTTAGCAGTCCATACCTGGCAATGCTCAAGGCTTACTCCTGGCACTGCAGTCAGGGATCAATCCTGGTGGGACTTCTGTACCAGGGTTTGAATTCAGATTTTCCGCATTGAGGCAAGCATCCTATATGCTGTACTCTCTTTAGCTTCTATTTTGGTATTTCTCTTTTTTAATTTTTTAAAAAATTAATTTAAAAACTGTGATTTACAAAGTTATTGATAGTTGATTTGTAAGCAAGTATTTCAGCATGAATCCCATCTCCAGTGTTTCCTTATTCTATCCTAGCCCCTAACCCCTACCCTATTTCCGACTGTCAATTTGACAGGCACAGTACAACGTTTCAGTGGTTTCAGCTTAGATCTCATGTTTTCAGTGTTGTTGAGACTGGTGATATGGTATAGCTATTTAACTATTTTAGTATTTCCTAGCATCAATCAACATGCCAACACAATTCATAAAGTTTTATTAGGGATTTCCAGCCCCTTTCAGGGAAATAATCAATACCACTTTTACAGTTTGGGGAGCATGTGCTGAGGGTTTTAAAAAATTAAGATGAAATGTATTTTGATTATTTTTATTGTAATTGAGGTAACATTTGTAACATTGCTAACATTATTTTTTGACATTTTTATAGAAAGGATTGCTCCTATAAACAAAATACACAAAAATAATTAGAATGCAGCAAATTTTTATATTAACTTTAGTTATTTTGCTTATTATTATTTCTTTTTTAACAGGTATTAAGGATGTCATAATTTGGGGTAATATTAGTGGAAATCACTACATTGATCTGAGACAAACCAAGGTTTACAGACACGATGGTGCTATTTGGGGACCTCCTGAATATTCACATCCTATTTTAAACGTGATTTTTGATAGGTACAGTATATTGTTAAGTGAAGCATACTAACAATGTTGCATACATGTATAATAGTTTCCATCTTTTAAATCTTTGAACTCCTAGCCACTTAGTAATTGTGTGATGTCAGGGAAGTTACTCAGGGTCTTGAGGCCTCTGGTTTTTCACATGCAAATTCAAAATGGTAACATACTTATAGGGTCTTATATGATGTTTGAGAAGAATAAGAGGAAATGAAGCCAAGAGAACTGTATCCACCAACAGCAACGCCATGACGATGAGACAGAGAAAGAGAATGGGAGAGTCTTTTCCAGACTTTCTCTATGTTTTATAGCTCTTGCCACTTGTGGCGTTTCCTTATCATTGCTCCTTCCATTCCTTTCTCTCCTCAAACCTTAGGAAGTTTACACCTATCGAAAATGATGTCTCCCTGTGTTCTCATTGTTGAACATGGCATCTGTTTGCTTGCCTGCTGAGTACAAGCAGCACATCACCAAACTGTGGATCTAGGCTAGCTCAGGCAGCCATTTTGTCACAGGACTGTCTCATGTATTTGCATTTTATACTATAAAAGCCTAATTGTTTCACTAGTAATGTGCATAATTTGATGCTTTATGATATAATTTTTTCAAATTTTTTATTTATTTATTTATTTTTTTGCTTTTTTGGGTCACACCCGGCAATGCTCAGGGGTTTCTCCTGGCTCTGCACTCAGGAATCACTCCTGGCAGTGCTCGGGGACCATATGGGATGCCGGGTATCGAACCCGGGCCAGCATGGGCCGGCCGCGATGCAAGGCAAACGCCCTACCCGCTGGGCTATCGCTTGGCCCGATATAATTTGATTGAAACTGGAAGATACTGCTATTTCAGAGATAGATAGCATGTACCTTCAATAAGTTATTTGTCTTAAAAGTAATTGTTCTGTAGCTTTGAATGATTATTTTGTGTTCCATATTTTTATTATACTTTTTAGTTTGAAACATGATTGTATACAGTGCCACTGTATTTCATTACTTTTTTTTTTTTGCTTTTTGGGTCACACCCAGTGATGCTCAGGGGTTACTCCTGGCTCTGTGCTCAGGAATTACTCCTGGCACTGTGTGGGGACCATATAGGATGTCGGGGATTGAACCCGGGTCGGCCGCATGCAAGGCAAACGCCCTACCCGCTGGACTATTGCTCCGCCCCTGTATTTTATTACTTTTGCATTGATTTTTATGGGATTGAAGAAGCTTAGAACAGAGGGAACAGGAGGTCATAATTCTAATTTATGACGGTGATTTATTATGCAGAAATTTACTGACTTAAGAACAACCTTTTCAATTTATTTATTCTTTCCTCCACAATAAAATAGTTTTTCTTTTCTTACAGTGACTGGGTGAATAGAGAATTTGTGTCAGTTCTTGAAAACATGACAAGCACAGGAAAAGAGTCTGGAGGTATTTTAACTGCGCACAGCATAGCTACAACATTGAAGTACTGGTATAATGGCTCACCCCCGGGGAGATTGTATCTTTAGGAGTGCTAAGTGAAGGTACATCTGGGCTTTCATATCTTCTGTTGAAGACCTCTGATTATGTCTTGTGTTCTACTTCTTTGAATTTCAGCCTTAGAGTTTCAGAGTGCTTATCTGACAGACAGGTGTGAGAATAACATCTAGGTCAAAGAGTTTTAGGAGCAGAGACACTGAGGCAGGATACCCAAGGGCTCATCAGTGTCATCCTCGACACTGATTGGGGAGCAGGAAGTAGCAAGAATGTGGAAAGCTTCTGCATTTCTCTGTGCTCTTCATCCACAAATACTGTACAGATAAACATTTAAAATATGTTTTAATTGAGGTGCCATGATTTACAAAGTTATTCATGACTGAATTTCAGGCATACAATGTTCCAACACAGATCCCGTCACCAATACCCATTTCCCTCTACCTATGTACTCAGTTTCCCTTCAACCATCCAGCCTGGCTCCATGGCAGGCACCTTATTTTTTTCCTTTAGACTCCTTGGCTTAACAGTACTGGTAGGGTTTCATGCATAACATGTTGCCATCTTTTAGCACCTCCTCCTCCTCTTCTGAGTGAGTGCCCTCTTCCCTTTACCAGCTCTCTCTTTCCTCTTACCAGGAGGAAAAACCTATCCCCATCACCCCAAACCTCCCATCCCGCCACACACACACCAGGGTCAAGCTTCCTACTGAAATCCAGAATAACATTTTGATAACTTTATCATTTTTCTTTGTGAAAAACTATCAGAGGACTTTTGCCAAATTTGTCCAATTAAAAATTATATGAGCACCCCGTAGGCTCTCATCTGGTACATGTACTGATGAACCAACGGGAAGAGATCGGCTTTTCTCTTGGGTGGAGCTCTGATGAGCTGTGGAGTCCGGATGTTTAAAATGGCAGCCCTCATGGTGTGGGGGGTTCATCTGGCTTCTTGCAAGGATCTGTTGGGATGGTGGGCCAGGGAAGAGCCTGGCAAGCTACCCATGTTGTATTTGATATGACAAAAAACAGTAACAATTATAGACAGCCTTCCCATGACCTGAAGGAATAGTCTGAGGTTCTTTGTGTTCCTGGAGCAAGCAAATTCCCTTGGGCTACACTAGCATGTGACAGGACGTATAGAGATGCTGCTGGTACCCCCTCAAGCAAATCGATGAGCAACGGGAAGACAAGTGATACAAGTGATCCAAGTGATGAGCACTCCATGGTATGAATTCAATTCACACTTGGATTATGATCCCACTTTTTAGGAAAGCGGCCATTTAAACCGTGGCTCATTTGTAGAGAGTTTAATTCATCTCTAAAGGAGTCCATTGACAAATAATGCAATATTGGGGGTAAAAAAATTGATCATTATCACTGAGACCTTAGCATATAATGAAATCTTCATATGCTGTCTGCCCATAAGAATGGCTTTTGATAGGTAAACTAAAGAAAGCAAGACTAGAGTACCAAGGATACCCTTAAAAGATATGGATCATCCTAAAATTTTTTTCCTTACTGACAACATTTTTGTTAAATAGAATATTATCTTGTTTGATTAAGGCACAGAAAATATCAATAAAATATTCAGTTTTATCTGAATATTGCTAAATTATTCATAAATCATATTTTAATTTAAGCCTTCCAAATTGGGCCTGGGATTTCGAAGGAAATCATCTACTTCTCTGCCCCTTCTTTTTTCTCTTCCCAGTGCTCTTACACTACTTATGTGATAAGGTAGTAGAATGGAAGACTCTGAGTAAATGCTTTAGACATATGACAAGTACAAAAAGCCATGGGCATTTAAAATAAATGAAATAAATCATGGAATCTGCAGCAAGTGGGGGGGGGAGAAAGAAAAAAACTTCATTAGCCCCCAAGGCAGAGACACTGAGCTTGAAAGACTGCAAAAGAAGGAAGGTCTATCTCTCTTCAGAGAAAAACACAAAAGAAAGAATTGTCAGAACTTGGCGAGGAATTTGTTTAGAGCAAGTGCAAATACTTTTAGAGCAAGTGTAGCAGTACTGCCTATGGAAAAGTTCCTCATTTCTATTAAAATCCATGCACTGTGACTGTCCTTTCCAAATGCTTAAGCATTTATTAGGAAGAGTTTGTTTTTCTGCCTTAGTTATGTTTTGGTTTGTGTTTTCTCAATGCAGGCCAGTTTGGTATTCCTGAAGGAATTGTCTTTTCTATGCCTGTGAAATTTGAGAATGGAACCTGGATAGTTCTTACAGATCATGACAATATTAAAATAAATGAACAAATAATGACCAGAATAACAAGTGATCTAATTCAGGTAATATCAGAATAGCTAAAGGGAACTGATTTTGATAATAGCCTTATACTGACTTCTCTAGGTCCAAGAGTTATCTTGGTTTGCTATGTTTAATTTGCAATTTCTTTCTTTCTTTCTTTCTTTCTTTCTTTCTTTCTTTCTTTTCTTTCTTTCTTTCTTTCTTTCTTTCTTTCTTTCTTTCTTTCTTTCTTTCTTTCTTTCTTTCTTTCTTTCTTTCTTTCTTTCTTTTCTTTCTTTCTTTCTTTCTTTCTTTCTTTCTTTCTTTCTTTCTTTCTTTCTTTCTTTCTTCTCTTTCTCTCTCTCTCTCTCTCTCTCTCTCCCTCCCTCCCTCCCTCCCTCCCTCCCTCCCTCCCTTCCTTCCTTCCTTCCTTCCTTCCTTCTTTCTTTCTTTCTTCCTCTTTCTTTCTTTTTGGCTTTTTGGGTCGCGCCCAGCAATGTGCAGAGGTTATTCCTGGCTCTGCACTTAGGAATGACTCCTGGCTGTGCTTAGGGCACCATATAGGATGCCAGGGATCGAACCTAGCTTCGCCTCATGCAAGGCAAATGTTCTATGTGCTTAATTATCACTCTGCCCCCTACAATTTTTTTTAAAAAAGATAAGGAGATAAAACATGTTTGAAGTACTAAACAGCACACTAGTTTTGTTTTTTAGTTATGTGGTATAAATTATGCTAAAATTGAAAAGGATTGAACACAAAAGCATTTTTCCTCCAGTTTTCAAAAAAATTTAAATTACAGGGTTTTCCTTTTTGAAGAATGATTACATTAGCAATTGTGGTGATTCAATCATTTTATTGTAAAAATTTTCAACAGGAGAAACTCACTGCACTTGGAGAAGTGACAAGTTTTCAACCATATAAACCAGGTAATCTCTTGGATGCTTTGGATTAGTGGACTGTTCTTAAAAGAATATTAAAATATTTGCTATTACTATATTATAAACTCTAATATAGTAGTTTAGAGGTCAGTTTTCAGTGACACATGCCTTGCATGTTCAGTGGTCTTGCACTTTCAGGGAAAGGAAAAATTTTAGCGTGGAAGATTATAACAATTCCTTGAGAGTTTATGATCAGAGAAAATGCCAATAGTAAAACAAGCTTACTAAAGCATTGTTTTATTTGTAAAGTAATCCAAAAGTAAGTGTAGTGCGGTTGAACTATATTGCCAAAAAGTGTATGCTGTACCTAGACCCTGGTACCTGTGAATGCAACCTTATTTAGATATAACCAAATTAACAGGGGTCAGATTGGATGAGGCTGGAGCCTGTATGTTATCACTGACTGCTAAGCAGAAGAGATAAAGCTTTCAGAGATAGCATGGCTCAGTTGGTATAACCTTCAGAAGAAAGAGATTAAGTGCTGTTCACAGAAATAGAAATATGTACCAGAAAACAGAAACTTATTCTTCAGATTCATGGACAGTTAATGTATAACAAAGTACCTGGGTGCATGAAGTATGAAATAAGGAAAGCTTCTTCAACAAACTGGAAAGCCACATGAAGTATTAGATAGAGAACTGTTAACTTCCTGGCACTCAGAAATACCTGGGTGGAGTTGTCACACTGAGTTGTTTACCAGTGAATAGAAATGGTGCTATGGGTGTGAGAGGGATTATACAAAAAAAAGATGGTGAATAGAATGTCTGCAAGAAAGTAGACTTAAGGATTAAGTAGAATATGAACAGCTGCCAGAACTTATGAGAAAACAAAGATCATAAAGACAGGATGCATCCTTGAAATCAGTTATCATAGAAGACCTAAACGAAGAAAGAATTTCAGAAACAGGAGCTATGGTACTCAAGGTCAAGTGCTGGCAGGGATTAAACAAACGGATCCAGTGAATGCATGACGTGTGACTTTGATGAGTGCCGTTTATTAAATGGAAGGGAAGAGATGAGACCAGAGTGGAAGCAAACAGCTGTAGCCTTCAGAGTTATAGTCTGGGATCTGGGAGATAGTTCAAAGGGCTCATGCCTTTAATGCTTACTGCTGCCCCAGGTTGGATTCCTGGCAACACTGAGCACCATGGGAAGTGGGGAATATCATGAGTGAACCTCCCCCCGCCCCAGCACTACTGGATCCAAAAAAGCATTGAATCACCAGGCATGAAGACTGACTCTGCTCGCCCTGTTGATGCATATGGCTGAGAGCAGTCCCTTAGGCTCTTGAGCATTGCTTGCTAGTGCCATACACACACACACACACACACACACACACACACACACACACACACACACACACACACACAAAAGAGCCAGGGTCTCATTGTGGATTTGCATGTTTAGTGCTGTGGGTCGAAGGAATGCGCTGGGTGTTGTTGATCAAGGGCGTGTGTCCCCATCAGGATTTTGACAAACAAGATGGATTCTCTGGGGAAAATGACACCTAAAATCATGAGAGATGGAAAGTGTTAGCTTAGGTGGAGCAAGAGGAGTTTGTTCCCTCAGAAAAGGCAACATATACAAAGAAAAGAACTTTCTAAATTGCCAATACACTTTATCTGGAAAATAAAATTTGAAGTGAAAAATGTCAGGCAAGAGGTTGCTTATAAATGTTAAAAGCAATTTTCAAATTTTTTTACTGAAGTAATTTTTGATAATTCCATTAGCCATTTATTTGTAACAAGCCATTTAAAATTAGTTATTTTGTGTCTGCTAAAGGGGCAGTCTTAGGGGGTGCTTGGGAAAATGGTGATGTGGTGGAGAGAAGGTCACACTGGGGTTGGGTGAATGGGTGTCCAAACATTGAATGCGTGTAACAACGGTATTATGAATAACTTTGTAAATCAGTGTTTACATAAAGGAAAAAAATGGAAAAAGAATATTAAAATCCAGTGAAGATAGAGGAGAAATGTAGGATGGTTCTGATATCTAGAATGATCACTCTTTTTTTTTTTTTTTTTTTTTTGCTTTTTTTGGGTCACACCCAGCAATGCTCAAGGATTACTCCTGGGTTTTTGCTCAGGAATTACTCCTGGCGGTGCTCGGGGGACCATATGGGATGCTGGGTATCGGACCCAGGTCAGCTTCGGGCAAAGCAAACATCCTACCCACTGTGCTACTGCTCCGGCCCCATAGAATGATCACTCTTATAGTGGGAAAAATGAATTAAAGTGGGAGAGAAAAGCGGGGAGTTAGATCAGTAATATAGCAAGTTAGACAAAAGTGAGAATTTTAACCAGAGGCCATGTATGTGAAGAAGGTGCTGGATTTAAAAAAGATAAAATGGACACAACTTGATCTCTCAGCATATAAGAGAGCACTCAAAGTCCCCAAGAGTGCCCTGATGTGTTGCACAGTTTACCATATAATTGTGTCATTACCTCAGACAGAACTACCCAAATACTCAGCCACACATTGATGGAGAGTTTACCAACTTTATAACTCAGGGGTCAAATCTGAGGCAGCTAGAATCTCGGGGCTCGTGACCTCTATTGTCTTTGTCATCTGTTGTGCATGTTATTCCATGTATTTGTGCATCCCAATGTGCAGATCTATATGTAGCTAGAACAGGAAGCGTCCCTCTAGCTGAGGCGCACAGGAAACAGTAAGTTACATGCAGACTCCAGTAAGTGTAGACCCTCCCACAGTTTAGAGAACTCTGCTTACTAATGTGTTGGGTTGGCTGTGTGCAGGGTATATGCCACAACTAATCTTGGACTGCCTTTTCAGGCCTTTAACAACTTTTTTGATTAGGTATGAATTCATGTTATATATTTCCACCCCAATTTTTAAAAGTGAAACTGTGTTAAGAGCTAAGGACATACAACATAAAATTTTATTTTGCTTGCTGTCCTTAAAAGTATGTCTAACTTAGGATATGGCAAAGCAAAAAAATATCTTTTGAGGAGGTTAGAGACATCCTACAAAGGGAATGATACCTAGGGTAGTCCAGAATATACTGAGAACTCAGGATATCTCCTAACACTGACTCAAAGCTTTAGAAGAAACTTTCGGCAAGAATGGCACCTAAATCTAGGAGGAGGATGAGAGATTACTCCTGTAGTTTATAGTAAAGGCATGCAAGTGGAGCGATGGTAGGAAAGAGGTGGTGGAAGGTGTCTCACCTGAGTAAAGGACACAAAGGAGGGTTCCAAGTTTATTCCCGAGCAAGTAATGATCAGAAGTGTGAGTCTAATGAGTGAATGCAGTAAAACACTGTATCCGAATGGGTAATATTGGAAAAAATATAGTGGTTGTCTATTTGACCAAATGATTGTTAGGTTGCTCAGCAGTATGGTGGTAGGCAGCAGGACAAGACATGAAATAGAAGTGCTCAGGGGCCCTGGGAGAGAACTCTTGTTGGCTCTATCACCCTGATGGTTTAGTGCTTGGGCTTGTCTAGGCAGTGTTGCATAAGCCAAGAGGTACCGGGACCAGGGCTTCCTAAATGGTTTCTTCCCAAAGCCCCTTTTCACTCAAAAATTCAATAGGAGTGAGAACTGCCAAAAATACCTTAGTTTCATTATGTAGTTGATTTTGAATTTTTGCTCATACAGAAACCTTATGCTGATATGAAATTTTTAGGTGTTATGACTCAGTTTAAAAGACTGAGCTTGGGCAACCAGGATGACACTTAATGGGGTCCAAGGGACCATGCATTTCTAGGGATTCACCTTGGGACCTAGCTCATGCACTTCAGCCCTTTGAACTCTCTCCCTATCTTCTCGTAGAGATATCTTAAGACACACGGATAGATGTTGCCGGACTGACAGTAACTGTAAATAGATGAATGGCAGCAAACTGTATTCTGGCTAACCCAAACAGTTTTAAGCTCTACTCAAAGGAGTGTAGACGCTAGGGCTTTTAGAAGGTGGAGGGGAAAAATTGTAATATCTGTGAGGAAGAAGGTGACTAGTAGCTTTCCAAAGTGAAAGATGAGAAACAGGGCTGTACGTATATTCCCAAATCTTTACTTTTAAGAAAATGGAAGTGTTATTTAAAATTATTGGGCTTTCTGTTAAGTCAAAATGTTATGCAGTCTAAAGAACTTCAGTAGTAAAAAAGTAGAGAAAATGGGGTTAATTTGTAATCGTATAGATGACATTTTGTAAAATGAGCACTATAATAAAACATACTGCTTTCTGCTTTTCCCATTGAGAGTTTCGTGGACTGTAGAAAAATTATCAGGTTATGCAATTAATTTACTAATTGGAATTTTTATTTTAACTAGAGAAAGTTAATAACAATGGTAAAGTTTTTCTAGTGAACTAAAAGGTAAGAAAAGCGTATGTAAGAGAAGATACAAAAATGCTATTGTTTCATGTAATCATTTATTTGCACACTGGACCCATCTATAAAACTTATTTTTTACTGTGGGTCACAGTCATAAACATCTGAAAATATAGAACATAACGTGTTGCTATAGTCTAAGTTCACTTGATCACTTCTCTTGATCTAAGTTCAGCATGTTTAATTTTCTTATAGACTTTAAAAATCCTGTGAATTCTGATGCCCAGAGTGAAAAAGTGATCCAGTAATAACAGAGGGTAAGTCCACTGAGTTAGAAGCAGGTTTTGCAGTACTACTAACCCAGCCTCCTCAGATTCAGTTTCAGAGAATAATGGTGAGCCCAGGAAACAGTCTTGCAACTGAAATAATTTTGGGGGATAAAAAACCTTTCTTTTCCTATTCTTTGAAGTACATTGCAGAAAGGATTTTACTTGACTTTATTTACTTTTATTGGTATTTGGACCATACTCAGCCATGCTTAGTACATCCCTCGCTGCCCAGGGTCCCTGGTACCTCAGGGATCACTCCTGGTGAGAATTAATATTGAGGGACCATTTGGGTACCAAGGCTTAAACCTGGGTTATTGGCTGCCTACATTCAAAGCGGTGCCCTATCCCTTGTACTCTCTCTCCAGCCCCTAAAGAGGGATGTTTTTAAATGAAAATTTTAAGGAAAACAACAAACTGAAATTACTTTCTGCCGTACTCAGCACAGATTCTCCCCCAAGTACTCTAAAAACCACATCTAGATTCTTGAGCTTTGTCTTCTCACCTCTTCCAGATTCCTCCAAACACAATTCCAAACAGTTGGCATATTAACTCAAATGCTTCTCAGAAGATATGCCAAGAGTTCAAGTTAAGAAGGAAAATCTGGGAATTTTGCCTTATCTAAAAAAATGTACATATGAATACTTATATACAATTATGTAATGTGAAGACTTGTGAATATTGTGTTAGGACTTGTGTGCTCATAAAATGTCTATATAAAGAGTGCATCTAGTTGTCGGGGAGCCGCTGGGGTCCCCAACAGTACCAGGACAGAAGTTCTCTTTTACCTCCTATGCCGCCTGGGGAACGGATGAAAACTCACGAATCTGGTGCAGTTCCTAAAGCTCTACCACCGCAATCCAATATAATGAAAGAACTCTAGCTCTGGTCAGAAATTAGATCATACAAGAGAGCCCAAGTCTCCCACCAAAAAGGGAGGACCTCGCCCGAGAGGAGTCTTACCCAAAAGAAAGGGAAGAAAAGAGGGGGAAAAAGGAGGAAGGGGCCTCAAATCAGTCCCCTTATATATATCAAAGTGATCCTATCTCTTCACAGGGAGTATCCTGTCAACAAAGAACCCTAAACAGAGTGTAGAAGGGTGGTGCCACACCCTATTACAGGTATAAACAGGATTACACCAAGGACTAATCCCTTCTTCTGAGATTATCACTTATGTAAAACACTGGAGAGAGGGGGAGCTGATATACAGTAATACATCTTAATTTCATGGGCTTCATGTAATCTAGATGGTACCCACAAGGTCATACTTATTTATTATCTGCACCAGGGTGATTCTGAGTATCTTGTTCTCCATATACTGAAAGGGTCACACTCACCTGCATGACAGCAAACTAGTATGATCCTTCCTATAATCTTAAAGATAGTCTCAACAGTAGCCAGGGTGGCAGTCTCCTGGTAAATTCGAACTGTCCCCGCTGGGTGCAGTGGGTATAAAGAGGAGCTGTGCCCAATCTAGATAACATAGAAGTCTTAGTAGACATATAAGTTAGAAGTTATTCAGAGTCAAGGTGACTTTGTAACTGCCATACCCTCTAGCAGTGTTTACATAGAAAAGAGATCTCATTAGAATGAACCTTGGCTTAAGAACATGTAAGTAGAATAAGTTGTGAGGGTAAAAGAGCAAAGCTCCCAAACTAGCTAAGCCTGTCATCCGTCATCTAGTAATAATTTATTTGTTTTTATCACATCACCTGAAATTCTTTATATGAAAGATAGGAGGCAAAAAAATTCTATTTTTATACAGAAATATAAAGATATATTTTTCTTTATATGAAAGAGAAGTTGCCCATTGCTTTATATTATGTACCAAACAGGAGATTGCTAAGAAGATGCTTCCCTTAACTGTTCGACAAGATATCTGCTTGTTCATATTACCCACAGGATCATGAACAGACCACTATCACTAGGAAAGATAGCATATAAAATTGATCAAGCAGTTCCCAAAGGGAGCAACTAGCATTCAGTGGAGCTTGGCATGGAAGGACTGAAATAAATAGAACTGAGAACACCTATATAAGTCAATATGCAGAGGGCCCCAAACAGTCAAATGATCAGATGGAGGGGTGTTCTGAGAGTAAGCTCCCTCAAAAAAACAGTATTGAGGGAGAACTCCGGTGACTCTTTGGATACCCATGAGAATCTTACTGAAGCTGGATACCCATCAGGGAACAGAGAGTCGGTAACGGAGGGAGAACGGAGAGCAGGCAGGATCCGAACATCCTACAGGACAGGCAGGAGGCAGATGCAAACCAAGTGGTGGTAGCCAGAGAGAGCATCTGAGATGACTCAGAGAGTCTCACTAAGGAAGTAATGAGAAGACTTGGGCGCCTCTAGCAGCTTAACCTGGTAGCTGTGCCCGAGACCTCATGATGGGTTGTCCTACGCCTTTCTGGAAGTGAATGCCTCCAGCAGAGACTTATCTAAGAGGCTAGAGTTTTGAAATGTCCTGCAGTCAAAACTGCTTTTTTCACAGTCCAATCTAGGGATTCCTTGAGAGTTCAACAAACAAAAAAAAAATAGCTTTTCTCCCTCACACCTCACTGAGTTTATGAGTGTACAGCTAAATTTGATATCCTGGGAAAGCAGCCAGTGTGATATCTAAGCCCTACCTAGTTTTCTGGTCAGTGAGAATGAGATCTAAGCCCAGCTTGGCTTGCAGGTACCTGGGAGGGCAGTTGAACTTGATATGTAAATTGTGCCCAGCTCACTGGTACTGGTGGCAGGTGGCAGGTGGGGGGGGGCACAGAAAATGATAGCCCAGTTGTTGATGTGCATCACATAACTAAACCAAAACAAACCAGCCTGTGAAAGCCTTGGACACCTGTGGCTTGATTCCATTCTCAGTCCCACCAAAGGCTTGAAAACAAAATGAGATCTGTAGCTAGATTCAAGGACTAGAGAAAGGTAGACCAGACTAGTAAACTCTGATCTGTCATTCAGATTCATTCAAAATATTAGCTTCAGAACCTGAGAGTATTTCTTTTTTTTTAAAATGAACATTTATTTATTTATTTTAAACATTTTTAATGATTTATTTTATTTATTTTTTATTTTTAATTTTTTATTATACCACCGTGAGACATACAATTACAAAGGTGTTCACAATTGGTTCTTGGTAATACAGTATTCCAGCACCCATCCCTCCACCAGTGCCCCATTTCCACCACCAATGTACCCCACCCCCTCCCGCCCACTCCCAGGCTGCCTCAGCTGCAGGTAGCCCTGTTTCCTCTCTTTCTCTCCCTGAGAGTATTTCTAATTCAGGTCCTTGTCATTCATATTTTAAGGATCTTTAGCTCACAACCACACCTGGTCAGTAGGCTGGAAGTTACAGGAACTATAAGGCAAGGGCAACCATAAATACACAGTGACCATCGATTGCTTTGAAACTCAGTCAAACACAACAGCTGATCCAGTGAGTGGGAACCTCAGATCTTTGCTCAAGCTTGGTGGTACAAGCACCAACTTGTACTTTAGTGCTGCATTCCTAGACAACAAGTATGACCAATAATAGCGGGAACAGTAGGGGGAAGGAATTCAGCTGCATTGGTGGATAGGAACAGAAGCACAGAATATCCTCATATAAATCAGAACTTTGCAAACTGTCTGAGGTGGACTTCAAAGAAGAAATTCTTCAAGTAATGAATGGTATTCGGAAATCAGTGGATAAAAAACATTAGCAAACTCAAAGAAAGGTTGATGTAAAAAATCATTCCAGCAGAGCTGAAGGAATAAAGGAGGGCAGGTTGCCAACAGCTTTCAAACAGTACAAAAAAAGTCAGAGCCCACATCAGTGACATCAAGGACTGTCAATGGCATCATCAATAATAAGGAGAAAATTTATTTTAAAATAAAAAAGGCAGTTTGAGAAATTTGTGAAATAATATCAAGAGGAACAACCTCTAGGAAAAGGGAAAGGAGTACTGGTAAAATAAATAGCTAGGAACTTCCCCAACCTGAGAATAAAGACATGTGCAGTGGTCCTAGAAACTCAGAGTTTCAATAAAAATAAATAAACATAGAACACCAAGACACATTTTAATGAGAGAGAGAGAGAGAATGTGCGGGGGAGAGAGAGAGAGAGAGAGAGAGAGAGAGAGAGAGAGAGAGAGAGAGAGAGAACGTGGAAATCCATCTCCTAAATGCAAGCAAGAAAGAGGAAACTCAGAAGGGAAACCTTATGGGAAACTCACATTGAATCTCTTGAATTTAACTCTACAGGCAAGAGAGAATGGCAAAATTTTAACATAGTGATGAATGGAGAAAAATTAATAATTCTTTTATCTTGCCAGGCTACTACTCAGATTTGACATTTATAGACAGGCAACAGCTAATGGCATTCATTACCTTGTAAACCAGCTCTAAAAATAATATTAAATGATCTTCTATGAAAAACAGGGAAACTGCGGTTGGAAGCAGAATAATATATTAAAGTTTTTAAATAGGGGGAAAGATGGAGAGGAGGTGAGGAAACTTACAGATGGAACTAGAATTAGTCATGGCAAACTTGGAAGGGGATATAAGATCAGAAGATTGGCTGTAAATGCAAAAACAAAAGTAGAAGTAAAAGAGGAGGCAATAGAGACTGATGACCACATAAAAAGAAAATATCAAAACACAACTGAAGGTATATGGAGAAGACAAAGGAACAAAACACCCAAAGTTCTTACAGAAAAATGGCAATGGATTCTTTTATGTCAATAATCTCCTTAGATATCAGTAGGCTGAACTCCATCAAAGGAACTGAGTGGGTGGATGGATTTGGAATCAAAATACTGCTGCCAACAGAGATGCATTTGAATTTCCAAAATGAACCAATTCGAGTGAAAGTTTGGAAAACAATCATACAGGATAATAGTAAATTTTTAAAATGCAGGAATTGGCTACCCTCCAATTTTATTGGACCAAACAATGTTTAATCTAAAATAAGTAATAAGAGATATGGATGTATATTATATACTGATAAAGGATCAAATATTCTTAACTATTATACATATTTATGTGAAAAATGTGGGGGGAACAAATTTCTCAAAGCATCTATGAACAGAACCAAGGAGGTATATTGACAATAACACAGTTGTGATGGGACAGTGTAACACTAAATTCTCTTATCACTGACTAGACAGAAAATCCATGTAAACCTGAGTCCTAAATAAAGAATTGGAAGACCAGTCCAAAAAAATATGAGTGTGGCACTTCCATGTCGGAAAAGAAGAATACAAATTCTTCTCCAGCATAGGCAGCTAATTCTCCCGAATGAGCTTGAACATAATAAGTGTGTTCAGTAAAATTTAGAAAAATATAAATCATTCCATACAAATTTCAGGAGTGTTAGGTCAATTTCTTTGAAGAATTTCATGGGTATCCTTATAGGGATGGTATTGAATCTGTAAAAAGCTCGAGGGAGTGGTACCATTCTGACAATGTTGATTCTCCCAGTTCATGAGCAGGGAATGTGTTTCCATTTTGTAATGTTCTCTTTATTTCTTGAAGCAGTGTTTTGTAGTTTTCTTTGTACAGGTCCTTTATACTCTTCATTAAGCTGATTACTAGGTATTTGATTTTCTGTGGCACAGTGTGAATGGGATCGTTTTCTTAATATCTCTTTCTTCTATTTATTTTTTGTATATAGAAAAGCTACTGATTTTTGGGAATTGATTTTGTACCCTGCCACTCTAGGTATCTATTATTTCTAGGAGCTTTTGATTGAGAGTGTAGGACTCTCTACGTATAATATCATGTTATCTGCCAATGGTGATAGCTTGCACTTTTATGTTCATAGTAGCATTATTCACAATAGACAGAATCTGAAACAATCAGAGTTCCCAAGAACTTATGATTGGATAAAGAAACAATGGTATACTATGCAGCTGTTAGGAAAAATGAAGTTATGAAATTTGCCTATAAATGTATAGACATGGAGAGGCTCTGTCTTGAGTGAAATTAGACAGAAGGAAAAAGACATATAGAACGACTACATTTATGTACATGACATAAAAATATATATATATGTATACACACACAAACACACACACATATATATGTGTGAAAAAAAATACAACTCAAAGTGTATTAAGGAGCTTTTATTAGGCTAGAATCCATAATATATATACATATATATGTATATGTATACATATATATGTATATATATACATATATATGTATATATATTATGATACCAATATTCAAGGTCAGGCAAAACATGAATCAGGAGGTCTTGTCAAAGGTGAAATCTACCACCAGTGTGTGGGTGTCAGAGGTTAGGTAAGACAGAGAAGGGAATAGTGTGCTAATAATCCTCGAAAATGATAATGCCAGCCTAGAACTTAGCATTGAATATAGGCAGAAAAGATACCCAGTAACCTCTAAGTGTATATATTGCAATTCACAATGTGTAAGAGAAGAGAGAGTAGAAAGAGAGAGGGGGAGAGAGAGATGGAGAGAGAGAGAAAGAGAAGAGATAAAAAAGTCTGCCATAGAGGCAGGCTAGGGAGGGGGGGAGGAATTGGGGTTATTGCTGGTGGGAAATGGGCACTGATGGGGAATGGGCGCTGGAACAGTGTATGACTGAAACTCAAACATGAATATCTTTGTAATTGTATATCCCACAGTCGTATAATAAAATATTTTAAATAATAAAAAAATAAAAAATAATTCATTTAATGTTTTTCTCGACAAGGCCTTGAAAGTAAAAATCAAACATAAGAGGAAAAACAAGAAAATCTCAAGCAATTGGAAGATGAATAGCTTGCTGTTAACCAACCCGTGAATCTAAAAGCAAAACAGGAAGAAATAAAAATTTGTTAAAACTAATGAGAATGAAGATAGAATTTATCAGAACCTTTAGGACACAGCATAAACAATACTAAGAAGAAAGTTTATGGCATAAAGCTTTACATCCAGAAACAGGGAAAGACTCAATAACCTAACTCCATAGCTTGAAAGACTAAAAAAAGTACACTCTAAATGGCAGTGCAGGTAGAAGAAAATAAATAATAAAAGTGAAAAAAATCAATGATACACTAAAAATAAATGTATGACCCAGCATTCTTTTCAAAGACTTAAAATAAGATTGATAAATTCCTAATTTGACTCCTTAGGAAAAAACCATAGAAAATTAAAAAAGATCAAATATGAAGGAGGATGAACTACAACAGATATTTTAAAAATACCTATAAATCTGAAGAGGTTAGTCTCAACAATTTATGCCTCTATGCTGGATAGCTACAAGAAATGGATAGTCTGAGAAGATAGGAGATATTGTATTCCCTGACATCAAACTATCCTATAAAGCTATAGAAATAAGAACAGTATGTAATTAAAAAGGTTACTTTCAGGCCAATGGAATAGAATTTAGAACTCAGAAGATACCTTCTGGATGAATGGGCGGTCAATTTATGACAGAGGCTTTTATTGCACAGTTTCAACAGAAAATGATGGAAAACTGGATAGCCATTTGAGAGACAGAAAGGGGTGTGATCCTTGTATCACAACAATGATAAAAAATACAACTCAAAGTGTATTAAGGAGCTTTTTATTAGGCTAGAATCCATAAAATTTATCAATGAAAGCATTGGCAGAACTCTCCTGAGATATTGATCTCAGAGGTATCTTCAGTGAATCTTGGATTAACAAAAATAACAAAAACAAAAAATAAATATTTGGTACCATATCAAAATGTTTTAGTGCAGTGAAATAAGTTCACTGTCCTCCCGTTCATCATCGATTTGCTCGAGCGGGCCCCAGTAACATCTCCATATGTCCTGTCTCATGCTAGTAGAGCCCAAGGCATCTGCTTGATCCAGGAACATAAAGAGCCTCAATCCATTCTGGAATGAGGTCTATAAGTTAGGAATAAAATTAAAAGAATCCTACTATATGGGAGAAAATGTTTGCACTTAATACATTTGATAAAGATATATATCTCATTCTTTCATATATATCTCATATTCTTTGATATATATCTCATATATATATCATATATCTTCTATATATGAGATATATATCTTCTCATATCTTCTTATATGAGATATATATCATATCATATATTCTTTGATATATATCTCATATCTTTGATAAAGATATATATCTCAGCTGTAGTAGCCAGCTGCTACTGGCTCTCACTGTGCCCAGCCAATCATGAGGTGCCCGGGAGGGATGGCAGGTTCTAGCCCTGGCCGCCACTCCAGCAGAGCCTCACAACAAGCCAGATGACCCCCCCACTTCATGAGGACCTCCATTTTCCACATCCGGACTTCCTCCTCGTCAGATCTCACCCAGCAGACCAGCCTATCACAGCCCGGCTCGATTCATCAATAAATGCTGGATTTTGAGATGACTACAAGAGTATGCTACCTGCACGGCAGAGCCTGGCAAGCTACCCATGTCGTATTTGATATGCCAGATTCCAGTAACAATTATAGACCTCATTCCCATGACCTGATGGAATGGTTTGAGACTCTTTATGTTCCTGGAGCAAGCAGGTGCCCTTGGGCTCTACTTGCATGAGACAGGTCATATGGAGATGTTACTTGGTGCCCGCTCGAGCAAATCGAAGATGAATGGGAAGACAGTGATACAGTGATATATCTCATTTGCCAAGTCGCCAAAAAATCAGATGGACTGGATATGTAATGCGACTTGGAGATGACCACTGGACTAGAGCCATTACCAAATGGATCCCATGGGACATTAAAAAGATCACATGGCCGCTCACCTACAAGATGGTCAGATTTCTTCTTCAAGACCCTGAACGAACGGTTTGAGGCTCTTTGTATTCCTGGAGCAAGCAGATTGCATTGGGATACACTGGCACATGACAGGGGCAAATGGAAACGTTACTGGCACCTGCTCGAAAGCAAATCGACGATTAATGGATGTCGTAGGAATGATCAAGTGATCAAGTGATATATCCATTATATATAAAGCACTCTCAAAACTCAACAACAAAATTAACTGCCTTATGAAGAAACAGGGAGAGAAATGAACAAACACTTCTTAGAAATATATATAGATGACCAATAGGCATATGAAAAAATGTTCAGCTATAATTTTTATCAGGGAAATGCAAATCAAAGTAACAATGAATTGGCACATCATAGCAGTGGGAAGACCTAATTAAAATAAAAACAAAACAAAAAGATCAGAAACAGGGGCTGGGAGAAAGTTCACTGCTTAGGAAGTGTGCTTGACCTGGGTTCTGTTCGAGGCACCACAAGGCTTCCCAGAATCACTAGGGCATGGTCTTGCAGAGCCCTGGTCATCAATGAGGTGGACCGAGTAATCTAGGACAGCACAGGGTATGAATAGCACTGCATCCTTAAACTCTTACATTAAACTGCCTGCCTGGTTTGATGGGGATTGCCAATGGGGCCCCCGGGGCACTGATTACCACTTCAAAGGCCAAAACAATTAAAATATTTTTTAAAAATTAGAAATAGCCAGTGTTGTCAGGGAGGAGGCAAAAAAGGAGCACCTATTCACTATTTATGGGACTGTTGTCTGGTTCAGCCACTATGGAAAATGCAGTAAAGCTTCTCAAGAAATTTAGAGGAAAATTTGGTGTTCCTAGATGCCAAGAACTGGTTCCATTACTTGGCATCTATTTCTTTTTTTAAATTTTTTAATTATTTTTAATATATGTTATTGTATCACCATGAAATAAACAATTACAAAAATGTTCATGTTTGGGTTTTGGCCATACAGTGTTCCAGCACCCATCCCTCCACCTGTGCCCATTTCCCACCACCATGTCCCCGATTCCCTCCCCTCTCCCCTAGCCTGCCTCTATGGCTGGTTAATTTATCTCTTCTCTCTCTCTCTCCTTCTCTCTCTCTCTCTCTCTCTCTCCCTTCACCTTACATATTGTGGATTGTAATACATATACTAAGAGGTTATCATGTTTATCTTTTTGCCTGTATTTAATGCTAAGTTCTATGTGATAATAGCACTTTCGACAATTATTGGCATGCTTTTCCCTTCTCTGTCTTACCTAACCTCTGCTCCCACACGTTTGTGGTAATTTCCACCTATAACAAACCTCCTGATCCATGTTTCGCCTGATTTGGATGTTGGTATCATAATATGTATATGTATATATATGTATGTAT
>JAJIBD010001360.1:0-127769 GCA_021461705.1 Cryptotis parvus | reverse complement strand
AACTCAGACCTTCCTCCCATTGTTATGGAAAGCAGGGAGGGTCCAATGCCCCTCAGGTAATCCCTCCCTGCATCCTCACCTAGGGCCTTTACTGTGCTAATGTTTTGAGCTGGGAATGCCTTCGAAATGTAGAGAAGGGGTTCTGAGATGGCATGTCACTGTACCAAAGATCAACACCAATGCCAGTTAAATATTTCTCCAAGCCTTCACAAGTCTTCTCACTTCATTGTAGTTTTATATTTCATCAGGGAGCCATGCTTGTTTGTTTGGAAGCAAACAACATTTCTCTCTGGTCTAATTACTTAAGTGTCCTACGTGCCAGGCTAATATGCTGGTAAGATCTAGCTAGTCCCACGATGATTGTGATAGCATGGGAGAATATTTATACCAGCTAGTACAGCATACATGGTCGGATAAACTGCCACATTTAGACTACCCCCCTTATCTACGGAGTGATTTGCGGGAGGCAATCCAGAGCAGATGCAGCGGACTTTAGGAGTCCTGCAACAACTCCCCTGATTAGTTTACTAATAAAAATTGAAAAGGTAAGAAATATTTAGTAATGCACAGAAAATTAAGATAAGAAAAAACAATTCCAATTACAAAAATGATAATACATGTTACTATAGGATCCTAACTTGTTTTTGGACCCAAAACAAAGTTCAAGACAAAGTGTTTTTTAGCTGTCTGATTATAACGGACTATAGTTTGTACTGTCCATAATTTGTGAGAGTCAATTTGCTATATTTTATGTAAAGTCTGTGGGGCTACTTCTGGAACAGCAATAGCGGTGATCATATGAGTATGAGTCTCTGGAGAGCAGCGATCAGGAACTCGTTGAATTGTCAGGAACACTGGATCGGGTTTCAGGAACACTGGAACAAGTATCTCGAATTCTGGAACAGGAGTCTTGAGTGCTGGAACAGGTGTCCGGAACATCGGGTGTGATATCTTGAACTCTGGAACAGGAGTCTTGAACGCTAGAGCAGGTGTCTGGAACATCGGTGTGGGCGTCTTGCAGGGCTTCTTCAGCAAGGGAACATTGGCACTGGTAACTGTACCTGTAGCTTAGGCGAGACAAAAAACACTTTTCGAGGTTAATCACAAGTAGAGATTTTAAGGCTTTGCAGGGATCCAAGTTTGGGATGGAGAGAAGAATATAAAGAAGCTCCAACATGGGTGGAGCAGGGAAGTAAGTATGAGAATTGATGATTTTAAAGTTGATAAATCTAGTGGATCAGCAGTGGAGTTGATGAATGTAATAGAGGTTTGTGGTGGTCGGAAATTGAGAAGGTAGTAGTTGATACATAACATAGACACAACATTAATCACAAACATAATGGTGGCCACCACATGCACACACACGCACACATACATTTGATCATTCAATATCTTACAGCTGTGTATGTGACCCATTTAGGGGTGATAAATGGTAACGAGTCAAGTGCTTCATGAACATAAAGCCAGCAAATGATGGTGAGAAAGTGTCTTTTCCTGTGAATAGAGCATTGGGAAAATTAGTTTTGCAAATTATTAAATTTTTAGCGAGCACTCTTTTAGGAGTCTCGGAGTATTGAGCACTGTAGCGCAAGTTTAATGGATTCCAATATCTTATCCTGTGAACAGAATCATTAGAAAAACAATTTTTTCATTGATTTAGCAAACATTTTTGTAATGAGCACTATATTCAGAGTCCACCCATTTTTTCACTTTTTTTTGTAAGAAAGAAAATATTTAGGCTGTAAGACAAGATATTAGACATGAACCATGATCACAGATTGCAAAACAAGATCATTATTAAAATGAACCAATCCAGGAAGTTTAAACAGCAACTTGCAATTTAAAATTTAAGACTTTATATTGAAACAATTAGTTGTTTTCTGATTCTTGGAGAATTCTAGTCTTAACAAGTCGCAGAGGAACCCAGAGTTTCTTGGCAGGGTTATCGTCTGTAGAAATGAAAGCATAGCCTCTTCCCCGAATGAGGAGGTGACCTGCAATCCATTTATCATCAATTTTCACCCAGATAGGTGAATTGACTGTTTTTTGAGTTTGCATATCTTCTTGAAAGTGACGTTCAGCCGCGGTATAGGGATCTCCTTGAGGTATATTTAAGAAGTTTAAGGTGAATAATGTTAAAGATAAAGAATCCATTGGAGGCATACTTGTTTTTCGTTGCTTTAATAGCTGAGTTTTAAGCGTTCTGTGGGCACGTTCAACTATTCCTTGTCCTTGTGGATTATATGGAATTCCTGTAATATGTTTGATCTGCCATTCCTCGCAAAAGGATTTGAAGGTTTTGCTGGTGTAAGCAGGACCATTATCTGTTTTTATGGTATGGGGAATACCCATGACGGAGAAGCACTGGATTAAAAATGAATAAACAGATTTAGCTCTTTCAGACGTCATAGGAACAGCCCATATGAACCGGGAATATGTATTGATGACCACATGAAGGAAAGGTTTGTTGGGAAATAAGTTAGTATGAGTTATATCCATCTGCCACAATTGGTTTGTCTGTAAACCTCGAGGATTTGCTCCTGCTACATGAGATGTACAATGTAAAGGAGCACAGAAAGGACAGTTGCGGACAATTTGTCTAGCTTGTCTCCATGGGATGCCATGGTGTACATGAAGGCGGCGGGCATTTGTATGTAGAGTCTGGTGCTCTTCCTCAGCTGATTTAAATACTGGTGCTGCCAAGAGATGTGCTGCTTCGTTTCCTAGAACCATTGGCCCGGGGTGGCGGCTGTGAGTATGGATGTGGGAGATGTATATAGGGAATGTTCTATTTCGGAGGAGATCTTGTAGTTTATGGAGTAGCTCCTGAATTATAGGATTATGGGCATTTAAAGAAGCAGTGACAATTCCAGGAAATAAACCAACTACAGATGCAGAATCACTCACCACATTACATGGGCCAGATACATGGGATAGTAAATGTATCAGGGTGGCGAAGTTCCGCTTGTTGGGCAGATTTATAATTTGTATGTACAGTAGTGGTCAATGAAGGACCTGTAATTCCACCCCTTCCTGATGAGGAGCCATCAATATAATACACTGGAGCATCAGGAATGGGAGAGGAGCGGACAATGGTGGAAATTACAAAAGGTGTCCTTTTCAGAAATTCCCAGGTTTTTCCAGCTGGGTAATGATAAGATATTTCTCCTGAAAAATCTGCTAAAGCTCTCTGAAGGATTTCACTGAGTGGTAAAACAGCTTCAATTTCTTTTTTAGGGTCAGGTAGTACAATTACACGGGGATCATGTTCAAGTAATACTTGGGTTCTTGATCTTCCCTTAATTATAAGGTTAGCTATCATCTCAAGGTAAGGTGTAGCAGTACGATTCTGCTTGTTATGTAAGTAAACCCATTCTAAGGATCCAGATAATTGGGCTATAGCAGCAGTCGGAGACTCGGGAGTGTTGAAGACCAAGAACCATACCTTTTCTCCGGGATTAAATCTGGAGAGGTAAGATTTTTGAAGCCGATCCATGAAAAAATCTAATTCCTTCTGAGCTTTAGGAGTTAGCTGCCTTGGGCTATTTAAAGCAGGGTCACCTTCAAGGGTGTGGAACAGGTTACTGAGCTCACAGTTAGGAATACCAAGGGAGGGGCGCACCCAGTTGATATCCCCAGCAGTTTTTGAAAATCATTCAAGGTTTTGAGCGCTTTGTGACTAATGGAAATTTTTTGAGGACGCACTGTAGTGCGGTCAAGAGCATAGTCCAAATATTCATATGGAGGCTGCATCTGAATTTTTTCCGGAGCTACTTGTAAGCCAGCCTCTGGTAAAACTGTCATTACATCATTATATAAATTCTGGAGATCTCTGGAATTATCACAAGCTAGCAGGATATCATCCATGTAGTGGATGATACATGCACCAGGAAATTTAGCACGAATGGGTCGCAAAACCTCATCAACAAAGTGTTGACACATCGTAGGTGAATTAGTCATTCCTTGGGGCAATACTATCCACTGAAACCTACGTAAAGGACCTTTATGATTAATGGAAGGGACTGAAAATGCAAACCTTTTCCGATCATCTGGGTGGATAGGTATGCTGTAAAAGCAGTCTTTTAAATCTATGATAATTAGCGGCCAATCCTTAGGAATAGCTGCTGGAGAGGGGAGCCCAGGTTGTAGGGCTCCCATGGGGATCATAGTAGAATTTACATTCCTTAAGTCAATCAGCAAACGCCATTTGCCTGATTTTTTTCTTTATTACAAAAACAGGAGAATTCCATTCCGGAAACGTTTCCTCAATATGTCCTAATTTCAGCTGTTCTTCCACTAGATTTGTTAGCGCCTCTAACATTTTGGTATTGAGGGGCCACTGTGGTGTCCATATAGGTTTGTCAGACTTCCACTGAATACGGATAGGTAGTGGGCACTTAACCACAGCGGCCCCAATTAAAAGGGTTACTCCGGTGTTAGGCTTATTATGGAGAGCTGGAATTGGTGCTCGACGGGGAATTGGATGAGGTATGTGGATTACTGCCCCCCACTGCTCCAGCATGTCTCAACCCCACAAAGTTAAAGGCATAGGGGCTATATAAGGCTGGACCATGGCTACATTCCCTTCAGGGCCAATACACGGCAGCCACCTCGCACTCTGTCGGAGAAGAGAGGAGGAGATATTGCCTACCCCGCTCAGGCTATGGGACACTTTCTTTAGGGGCCCAGTTAGAGGGCCAATACTTGGTGGAGATTATGGATATGTCTGCCCCTGTATCCAACATGCCTTTGAATTTCCTTTTATAAATTTCGATGGGTATAACCGGCCGCTTGGCCTGAGAAATTCTGGCAGTGTACCCAACTAGATAGTTAGCAGGTGGCTGGTGGGCTTGGTTCCGTGTGGCTGCATAACCAACAATGAAGTTGGCAGAATGGTTGGTACTGTTTAAGCCACCAGCTGTAGGGTGTTCGGACTGACTATACGGATCCTCAAAAAATAATAATAGTTTAGCAAGTGGTTCCCCTTTTTTAAAAGTCCATTTAGTTGGTACAGATATTGACAGTATTATTTCTCCATGAGATTCAGGATCCAGAAGTCCGAAATGCACCATAATTCCCTTAAATTTCAGCCAATCGCTCCCCTGAATTAAACCCATACTACCTGGGGGGCAGGTCCTTTTTATCCCTGTTTGTAGCATGTAGGGGTCTTGACTTGGGTATATTGCTGACAGTCTTAGGGCAAAGAATGTCGAGACTGCCAGTGCCTGATGGGGTAGGCCAGAGAGAATTTATTGACTGTAATTCTGTGGATTCTGATTCGGAGGATACTGGGCAGGTGGAATGAAGGAGAGTGCCCCTGGATTCAGCTGGGCCTGGGGCTGGCCCCCACCCAGTTTCCCGCATTAGGGGAGGCATAGATGTTATTTGAGCCTGCGGAGCTTGTGGAACCTGGGAGGGGTCCATGTAACATTTCCTATAAAGGGATTATTAGAATGTTGCCCTGTATTGATAGTTTTAGAAGATGGGCAATCTCTACGGGTGTGTCCCTTCTTTCTGCAGCTAAAAAGCAGGTTATCTGTCTAGATGAAGCCTGAGGCTGACTTCGGCTCCAAGACTGACAGTCTCTGGCCCAATGTTTTCCTTTTCTGCACCTTGGGCATGGTCCAGGTGGGACCCTCCGAGGGGTGGAGTTGCGGTTATTAGAATAGTTTCTCCGATTATTGTTTATCCTTTGAAGTTTATTGTTTCTCCCCCAAAAGCTGTTTGACATTTCATCCCTCTCCTGATCCTCCTGCTGTATGGGATAGGCCTCTATATCATCCTGTGTTCCATGGGAGGCTAAACCGACATTTCTACAGGCCTTTAGATACCCCATGAGGTCATCCTTTTCCTTAATACTATATAGTAATGCTAGACATTTTTGATTAGCATTCTCATATGCTAAGTTTCGTTTTAGGACTTCTTGAGTGGTTGGGTCTTGAACCTGCCTTTGGATTGTTTCACATAATCTCCCAACAAAATCAAAGTATGGTTCATCACGACCCTGGTAAATTTTCGTATAGCTACCTAGAAATTCTGGGTCGGAACCTACTCTTTCCCACGCTTTTAATGCTGTCTCCCGAACAAATTTTAAAATAGGTTCAGGTAATGTAGCTTGTTTTGCTTTCTTTTTCCATTCACCTTCACCTTTTAGCATGGCAAAAGTTATAGTATGGCCTGATTCTTTTTCTCTTAAAGTGTCAATATTCCGGTTAACCCCATCTGCATACCACAGATGCCATTGCATGTACTGTGATTTGTTTAGACAAGTATGGGCTACCATTTCAAAGTCTCCCAATACCCACTGATCATTTTCGCTCCAATCAGCTAAATATTTTAAAGTATTAGGACTTGATATTCCAAACCTGTTGCAAGCCTTCCTAAACGGGGGTTATTGCCTCAATTCTTAAGTCTTCATGAATTGGTTTTACTTTATCTTTAGATTGGTCATGAGAAAGATTGCTGCGCTTTGCTCTTTGACTCGAGCTAATCTGTTCCTCCCGTTCTTCCTCATCAGAGCTTGTGGTATCTGGCAGAGGAACATCTACCCCATTGAGGGTATTAACTCTGGGGAGATTTTTCAGCTTGTGGAATTTGCCTCCTCTGGCTTTTCCTGTTCCTCCTCTAAGTTATCAGCCACATTAGAATTCTTTTTTAGATTTTTTTGCTGGGAATGTATACACCTTTTTCAAGTCTACAGTTTTGGGGCGTGTTTGTGAACGGCTTTTAGTTGGTTCACGCCTCAGTATTGGGTATGCGCTAGGTCCTGATTTATAACTTATGAAATCAGAAATCTCCCTGCGTAACACATCCATTTCTTGGTTTAAGTTTTCAAGTTTCCTATATATTTCTTCCTTTTGTTCTTTCAATCTTATGTGTAACTTCCAAACCTCCTCTTTCTGTCCATCTATTCTATCTCTCTGTCTGTCAATTTCTTCCTCTAAGATAGTGCTGATTTTATCGATATCCTTCTTCTGCTCTTCAAACTTTACTTCAAATTTTAAATCCTGTTTAGTAATTTTACTTTCCTGTTCTTCTAATTTTTCTTTGAATTTTAAATCCTGTTCTTCTAATTTTTCTTTGAATTTTAAATCCTGTTCTTCTAATTTTTCCTCAAATTTTAAAATCTGGTTAATAATTTTACTTTCCTGTTCTTCTAATTTCTTTTCAAATTTTAAACTCTGTTTAATAATTCTGTCCTCAAGCTTTAAGACCAGTCTACCTGTAGCTTTATGATCCTCACTTATTTCTTCAATCGCTGAGTAAACCTCGTCCCTTAAGATTGCATTCAATTTATTACTTTATTCCCTCTCTCTATTAAACATTGTCCTTACACAAAGGTACAGTTTAAAAATCGCAAGGACCCAGATGATTTGTGAAAAGATAGAGTAGTTCTCAGAAAGGAACTTTATAGACTGGGCTATGTATGGTTCCGAGCCAATAAAAGATACAATGTATCTATACCATGAGATATCCATCATTTTACTCACGGTTCGGAGGCAGATGATCTCTGTCCGATGATAATTAGACCAGACGATGTTCGTGGTGCCCACACCAGGGACGCCAAATGTCGGGCGCTGCGCGGGGGTCCCGAAAGTGCCGGGAAGCGAAGTTCCCTTCTACCTCTGAAGCAGGCAAGGAATGGATGAACACTCAGGAATCCGATGCGGTTTTAAAAAGGCTTTACTTATCACAGGTTCAGGCATACAAATCAGCAAAAGGAAAAACCCGATGCTAAGGATTCCAGGCTAGAACCCCAGCCACGTGTAGGCCAAGATGGTGACCACCACGTGTAAAACTTCCAAGGGGAATAAACGCTCACAAGGAGAAATCCCACAGAGAAGAAGCCCGGGAGAGCGGGAACCCGCTAGTTTATACCCCCCACAACTCAGACCTTCCTCCCATTGTTATGGAAAGCAGAGAGGGTCCATTGCCCTCAGGTAATCCCCTCCCTGCATCTCACCTAGGGCCTTTACTGTGCTAATGTTTTGAGCCGCGAATGCCTTTGAAATGTAGAGAGGGGGTTTCTGAGATGGCATGTCACTGTACCAAAGATCAACACCAATGCCAGTTAAATATTTCTCCAAGCCTTCACAAGTCTCCTCTACTTCATTGTAGTTTTATATATTTTCAGGGAGCCATGCTTGTTTGTTTGGAAGCAAACAACATTTCTCTCTGGTCTAATTACTTAAGTGTCCTACGTGGCCAGGCTAATATGCTGGTAAGATCTAGCTAGTCCCACGATGATTGTGATAGCATGGGAGAATATTTATACCAGCTAGTACAGCATACATGGTCGGATAAACTGCCACATTTAGACTACCCCTTTATCTACGAAGTGATTTGCGGGAGGCAATCCAGAGCAGATGCAGCGGACCTTAGGAGTCCTGCAACAACACCCAGCGATGCTCAGGGGTTGCTCCTGGCTCTGCACTCAGGAATTACTCCTGGCAGTGCTCAGGGGACCATATGGTATGCCCGGGATTGAACCCTGGCCGGCATGGACCAGCCGCGTGCAAGGCAAACGCCCTACTGCTGGGCTATGGTTCCGCCCCCAGTTAATGTCACATTTTTTGAACAGGTTAAATACCAGAACTTCTAACTGGCAGAGTACAGTGTGAGTAGAACAAGTGAAAAAACAAATTCTTGAGTCAACTAAGGGTTGTTTAAACCTCTACCTGAGATGTACGTGTGTTTTGAAGGTAGAGATTATAATACTACATATAAGTTTCTGCTTTAAGGACCCTTCCACATTTTATAGGATATAGAGGTTCATGCAAGCTGATCCATACATTATCTAATCCCTCAAATGCACAACCTAAATTCCATACAGGCAAACTATCTTTAGCTGATGTCCTATTGTTCCAAGAACACTGGTACATCTGTTTCTCCAGCTGGTCTCTTGGGTTAAGATGATGTTGAGTAAATGATTTAAATACGTAAACAATTCTTTAATCCCAAGGTTAGTTATAGCTATGGGGGAAAACTAGAATGTCATGTCAGGGTATATCTATTAAGGATTTTTTCTAAAAAAATACTAATTTCCAATTAAAATCACAGTGGAATTACGGAGCAGTAATAGAAGGAAACCCATGATATAGAGTCCTAATATTACTCCCCATTTTGGGAGGTCCATTGATCATGCTTGTTTGGGTTTCATCATACAGTGTTCCAGTACCCGTCCCTCTGCCAGTGTCCATTTCCCATCACCAACATTCTAGATTCCCTACCCCGTCCCATAGCCTGCCTATATTACAGGTTCTTTATCTCTTTTTTTCTTTCTCTTTCTCTTTTCCTTCTCTTACACATTGTGGATTGCAATGCATATATTTAGAGGTTATCATGTGTATCTTTGTGCCTGTGTTCAATGCTCAGTTCTAGGTTGGTATTAGTACTTTCGAAAATTATTAGCACGATTATTAGCCTTCTCTGTCTTACCTAACCTCTGACTCCCACATATTTGTGGTAATTTCCACCTTCGACAAGGCCTCATGATCCATGTATCACCTGACCTTGGATATCATTAACAATGATATGTTATGCAAATAATGTCATGCAAATAAATGCAGTCATTCTATATCTGTCTATCTGTCTTTTGCCTTCTGGCTAATTTCACTCAACATGATCCTCTCCATGTCCATCCATTTATAGGCAAATTTTGTAACTTCAATTTTCCCAACAGCTGCATAGTATTCCATTGTGTACATGTACCAAAGTTTCTTTATCCAGTCATAAGTTCTTGGCCACTTGGTTGTTTCCAGATTCTGGCTATCGTGAATAGTACTGCTATGAAAATCAAAGTAAGGATGGAGTTTCTGCTGTGTGTTTTTGGCTTCCCAGGGTATATTATCAGGAGTGGTATGGCTGGATCAAATGGGAGTTCAATTTCTGTCTTTGGAGGAATGTCCATAATGTTTTCCAAAATGGCTGTATCAGTCGACATTCCCACCAACAATGGATGAGAGTACCCTTTTCCTGCATACACACCAACACATGTTGTTCTTGTAAAGATAAAACATTTTATACATGTATCAAAGAATGTAAATTTTTATATTACAAATAAATTTGATAATTTTACCATGTAAATGTAGATCCAGAAATATTTTTATAATTGAGCTATCACAAAATTTTAAACAGATAACATTTTGATTAAAAACACAGTATTCTCATACATTCTAAAGTAAAATAAGATGAAAAAGAGATGATACATTATAATATATATACAGATACCAGTAATGCAGAAACTCAAAATGATAGCATAAGAAAACAATTAATTTTATGAATTTTTTAATATTTCATTTTCAAATGGTAATTTTCAAAGTACAGGTGAATGCAAAGATAACACAATCCATAGGAGCAGGTGGCCTCTTTTAATGTATCTGATATGCAGATAGATAAAGGTAAATTTACAAATATTCTTAGAATGAAATCCATTGGAATGGCCCAAATCTGAATATACACTTCTACAGACATAGGAAAGCATCTGTTATTCAAATAGACTCTAAAATTACCCTTCTTATCTACTTGTAATTGCTTCTCCCAACATATCTCAGATATGCAGTTCAATGATCATTTCCACCACTCAAAACAATGCAGGTACATTATTTTCATATTTCTTCAAAATGAATAATTATCTGGAGGCATTCATTAGTATAGGACTTAAGAAAATAAGGAATTCAAGGTGTGCTGTTATTCACTGGAACACTGAAGAAGTCATTTCATTTCTATGAGGAAAAGATTTAATTTTAAAAATATTTATGCCAATGGTAAACAGAAGAAAATGTTCTAAATACACCTACTCTGTCCCATTCTGAACACAATTTTCCTGTTACAGCTGTTACCTCAGTCACTCAATGTATTTGAATTGATAATTTTTACTATCAGGAGACTCTGAGAGACAAGTCATCAAGATCGGATATATTTTAAAGAATCTTTTGTGGCAATTTTCACTTCAATCATAATCCCTTCAAAGGAGAATGACAAGATAATCTCGATTGATATTGATCCTGCTCTGACATGGCCTATCTCTGAGGATGTCCAAAGGCACCAGGCACATTTTCATATCCGTGGTCACCGCACAGCTTAGAATTCTTTGGCTGAATTTAACATGTATGTAATGTAGACACGGCATTTGGTTATCAAGCAGACTGTAAAAATGATATTATGCTCTTCTCTATGTATTGGAAAAGGCCTTGTCCTCCTAGACACCAGTCTGCTCAAACCTTATTGTTCGCTTTGTCATTCAAAGAATTCTTGCCTATTTTGACTCAGTAAATGGAGAATAAGAAAAAAAATCACTGTAAAATGATGGATTCCTAAATGCAGTCCTTCCATGTTTTAAAATAGAGCATTAAAAGTATTGCTACCATATAAATGATAGCACATATTTGAAAACAAGCAAACAAGCAAAATATATTTGGCATACTTAGTTAAATGGGACCAGTTGTCAACATTTATTATAAGGCAAACCAAGAGAGTGCCATGATGATATGGTAATAGGCAGACGGAACTGTTTAGCAGAGTAAACCACTGCACCTATCCTTAAAAGCGCTTGCTTTATAGCAATGCCTCACAGGGAAGGATTATGTTTCCGTAAGTTATGGTATCAAGCTTGTGACCATAAAAGATCCCTTTCAAACACATGCACGCACACAAAAAAATACTGGATCAGAACATTGATCAATAAAAATGACTGATATGAAAATTCAGTGTGATATGATCTATTCATGTAGAAACAGTGCTTTTATAATAATGCTCAGGTTAGATTAATGAATTTCCAAGCATGCAATTTGCAAATTACTAGTATATTACATATATACATCTATAAAAATACACAAACTGTAAGATGATATGAAAACAGAACAGAGATGGGATTTCATGAAAATATCTTCAAAGATATATTCAGTCATTGAAACTGCAAATGGTGCTTTAAGCGAAGCATGTTATGACTGATCCAGAATAATACTAGTAAAAGAGTTTTATTGACTTATGGAAATATGATGATGGCTGTCAGTAAACTACACAGATGATTTTCTACAGCAAGTGGCTCACATTCATGCGTTTTCAGTGTGTGCATGGTTCCCCACATAAAAACTTGGGAGGTATTTAAAAGTGAAACAAAACAATAGCCGGTGATCAATTCTGCTCAATTTTTTTTTGCTGTACCTAAACATGTTTTCACCAAAAGAGACAAATGATATTTATGGAGGCATTTCTTGTATTAGCCAAATATGGAAGGTGAAATAAGTTGTAGTCCATTTGATCAGTGAAAAGTTACATCGTAATGAAGAGTTTAATACTTAATAGAATGTGAAATAGATATGCTATATGCAAAATAGAAAAGTGAAATATGCAAAAATATACTAAACATATTCTATTTCACAAAAGTATGTAATATTTAAAATCACCTAATTGGCATGTGTTATTATGTAAGAGAATTAATAGTTTTATATTGACATGTATGGTTTGTAGATGAAATGGGCTCAGTGTGGCTTGAAGATTTTTATGCCCCAATAAAGCACATAGGAATATGAGAAAATTGAAAATAATTTGGATTATGGAAACATTCACTTGTAATGGAGTAACTTAAAAACTTAAAAAAATGTTTTGCTATTTCTTCATATAATATGAATATTATTAAAAACAGAAAACTATGTTAGGTTTTCTTGAAAAGTTAAAATTTGTCATGATTTATTTTATGGAACTGTTATCACTGTATCAAATATTATAAAAGAATAGATAAGGAACTGATAGCATAGTTGATCAGTAATGGGAACAGCAGCATTTCCAAGTTGTGAAATTGTTCATGGTACAACTCATGGATTTCATTTTCCTCCCTAGACTTTGCCCACAGTCACCTTGCTCCAGCTTACCTTCAGCAGCTGCTAAAACAATTCTAGTGCATCCATCACCTGAACATGATCAGCCAAGCAGAGCTGGGTCACAGCAAAACGACCCCAATGGTGATGGATTAACTGTATCCCACCACCTCTTTGACGCTGATCTGATCTTACCACTGGTCGCAAAGTTCATAGATTCCTAGTGATACTGCATAGGAAATTTGATGGATGTCTGTGGCCAGTTCAGCTCTTGGAGTCATAAAGAATAGAACCAACACCTCTTCTTACTCCGAAGACCTGCAGTCTAAAAATGCAGGGATGATGATTTGTTCTTTAAAAATGCTTTTATTAGACTACTTAGTATACATGGTTTTTATTGATAAGGAGTCTGCATTCAGAAGGAGGTAAAAGAGAGGTTTTTTTTTTTATTTAGTTCTTTTTGGGTCATGGAGTGATGCCTAGGGGGTTCCTCTTGGCTCTACACTCAGGGAATTATCCTGGCGGTGCTCAGGGAACAATATGTGATATAGAGGATCAAACCAGGGTAGACTAAATGCAAGAGAAATGCCCTCCCCACTGTGCTATGGCTCCAGGCCCCGTTCATGTAATTATTTGAAGCCTGGGACCTGTTTAATTTTGACGATGGTACTTCATCAAACTGTATTACTACATTTTACATATGTACTTATATACACTTATGTCATATCTATGTCAAATTCTCATAGCACACAAACAATAGGCAGGATTTTTACTAGTTTTGAAGGTTGGTCCAGTTAGAACCAAAGGTTTCTTTTGGCTTGTATATTTATAAGACATAGCTGAGTGAAATTCTTCATCACAGTACATTTTAATAAGATTCCGCTAGTGCTGATTCCCCACTGAGTTTACAAAGAACAGTCTTTTGTTATGATAAAATGCTTTTAGCTTCTGTGTAGATTAAGACGGCACTATTTTATGGCAATGCAATTTATGTTCACAACATAGACAAGCCTATCAGTGGCCTCCCATTAACATGGTTGTTTCTCCCTGTTCGTGGTTTTTAAAATGTCCACCTTTAAGGCTGGAATATTTTATGCTTGTCTCCAAACAAAATGCATTTCTTTTTGTAAAATTTCACTCATGTCTGTTGAGCTGTTATTCTGGGTAAGAAAATGGGGAGAAAAAAGTCATTTCTATTTTCCCCTAAAGGCATTTTATTCATGAGCAAAGTCTAAATGGCAAAAATCTTATTTCTTCTTCAGTTCGTTCCTGAGGATAGATGGTGCTCCACTTATAAGAAATGGCATGGGATCGTGAAAGTGTTGGCTAATTTAGTCGAAGATAAAAGTGTGCAATTGAAGTAAAGGGGTTTTTCCTTAATAGAAATAATGCAGAGTTGCTTACATAAGACAATTGAGTTATAAGGCTAGAAAACATTTTAATTTGCATAGGATATCTACACTGCATTATGAAATTTATATGTAGAAATAAAAATGAACATATGTAAATATATACAGATATTCTCAGAAATACTGTGGGTTTTTTCATATCATCATGATAGAGCTAGTATTTTACCTTCCAAGTACTTATAAAAGTTATCTTTTTATTATACCATAGTACATTAAGTATATAACATGTATCAAATGTACATTTCTTAGTTAATATGACTCTAAACATGATTTTGGAAATTTGAGATTGATCAGTTTGGTTGGTGCAGGATTACCTCAGAGTTCCTTTATTTTAAAGTATCTGTTAAGTATAATAACAGCAAATGGAAGGCCCATGAAATGAGGCATGCCAGCCCGCATGTATCCTACAAGGCGAGTAATGTCTCCCAGACACAATAGGAGGTCGGAGAACAACTCCCTGAGAGCCAATTAGCCAACACAGATGGTCCAATCAGGGAGCAAAGCATCTGCAGAATCAGAATCACGTCATGCTCAAGACAATGGTTCCTGGGGGCGCCCTTCCCCTGCCCGATAGCTCACTAGCCCTGCACGCCTCCTCGCCTTGTTTCAGTGACTGAGTTGAATCTCTGCACTGCTGCCACAGCTCTGAGAAATTTCTTTTCCATTTCCCTCCTCCCTGATTTTCTCTTATTGATTTATTTTTTAACATAAGCCCTTTGATTTAGAGGAAAGTAGGAGCAAGTCTCTAGCCTTCTTCCCTCCGTAGATGGGAGGACGATGTGCTGTAAGGACTTAAACCTACCCTGGTAATGAGGACGGAGTCCCACTATGAACGGTTCCTGACAGTCTTTCTGATGTGGTGCAGCTGTTCCTATCCTGAGATCCTGCATTTCATATCTGATTTGTGACCTGCCTTGGAAATGGCCCGTGATGAACACGCTCTGGGCCACCTCAGACCTTCAGAGACGCCCCCTCTGGTCCTGATGGCACCGCTGGAAGCAACCTTCACCTCCTCCACTCTCGGCTTCTCTGAGTCCACAGGACAGCCCAGGAAAGCAGAAGCACACAGCTCCGGTGCAGCTGACCTTGGATGGGGCCAGAATAATGAGGACAGCGTGTGTGTGTGTGTGTGTGTGTGTGTGAGTGTGAGTGTGTGTGTGTGTGTGTGTGTATAAAACATGAAATAATTTGTTTTGCATTTTTTAAAAGTAGTTATAAAGTGTGGGCTGGATACACATGTTCTATTCATCAGTTAACAGTTACATGCTATTAAATGTTCTTGTCTCTATGGCTAAGCTCTTTACATTTGAAGGAAGAGTCTGACTTCAATTCCATGACATGCATGGTGGCTTCACCGCACTAGCAAGCGATTCACGTAAACAGAAAGGATGTTTGAAAAAATTCAGCAAAGAATTCTGGCTTGTCTATGCTCACAGTGCATCTGAGACTCAAGCTATGGTTGTGTCTACATGAGTTCCCACTTCCTTCAGAGGCCAATCATAGCACGGGGGCAAAAGTAGTTGGCAAACCCTAAATCCCATACGTATGCTTTTGAAGACAACATACAAACACCATAATTATGTTACAAACAGTTCAATTGAAATTTACTTTTTGATTGAAAAACAGTTGTTTGAATGTTTAGGGAATTTACTTTTTTTGTATAGCCAATGACTAGCCACTTTACATGGAGGAAGTCACATTCAGAGATAATTTTAGATTAGAACAGGAGTCACTGGGAGAAGATGCAGTGGTCCACACACCTGTGCAGTGGAACTGTCCCTCAGCTCGTCACCCCCGCTGACTGTCACCCTGGAAGCCCCACACTGTGCGCTTGAGCAATTTTGAAGAGTTAGGGAATACTGAGGGAGTTGGATAAACTAACACGAATGCAATAGATTTGCAAAGCAATTATTTCTTCATAGTTAAAGATACATTGTAGCTGAAAGTCTACCTGGAGAATTTCTGCAGCTTTCAATTATGGTGTTTGTATATTGTCTTCAATAAGCATAAATATCGAATTTTGGATTTTTCCAACTATTTTCCAGCCTACAATATTGTCTTCCTCAAGCAAGTTATTCTTAAGAGAATTATAAAATATTCATTAGTTAATTAAGCATTCTAGATGACTAAGTAACATAATATTTCCTATGAATTTTTCTGGTCTAATTAACTTTATATTTGGAAAAAGTATTTTGATTAAATATAAAATTTAGAATGATTATACCTATAAATTAATATTCAAGTAGAATGGGGTGATGGCATTCAAATGGAATAGAAAGAATAAAAAGACAAATGAATTGGAAATATTTCATTTAATATTCAATACATTAAAAGAGAAATTATTTCAAGCTTTAATTACAACCTGAGAATACGATCCCTGCACCTGGCCCGTGGATCAGGTGACGGCTGCCCTGAGCTGTCCCCAAGGCCCTACGGCAGCTGTCATCTTCACTGCTTTCAAGAGAAAGTCTGTGCTTGAATTTAATAGCAACTTTAAATGTATTAACTACATTGAATACAAAATAAGTGTCTATTACTATTAAAAACATTTCCTTTATTCTATAAAGATTTTGAAGAAATTATCAAAGAACTTGATGAATTTCTCTGTAGGTGACTGTCTATATATACATGTGTATATAGTATGTTGGTTTACACATTTGAAAAATACTCTTAGATCCTGCATTTTGTAATGAAGCAATTAAAAAATCACATGATTTAATCTAGAAGGTTTAGCTATGTAAATTAAATTATGATACATTATTAGTTAAATTTGACAATGAATACACCAAAATTCCATTCTACGCTGATTGACTAAAGGTAAATGATAAATAGCTGACTTCAAATAAATAACTGTAGTGGAGTTAATTCAATGCTAAAAATATTGTATTTGTTGTATTATGCATTTAATATTACATAATTATTTAATATGTAAACATTATGTATTTTATAATGCACTTTAATTTTGGTATCACTTGTCTTCCCATCATTCATTGATTTGGTTGAGTGAGCAACAATAATATCTCCATTTGTCCCTGTCACATACTAGTATAGCCCAAAGGTCTCTGTTTGCTCCCAGAACATGAAAAGTCTCAAACCATTCTTTCAGGTCATGAGAATGAGGTCTATTATTATTATTACTAGTTTTGACATATTGAATAAGACATGGGTAGCTTGCCAGGTTCTGCCACTTTATTTTGGTATAATAAAAATAATTTTTCATTATGCAAACTAATATGTGTTTAGAAAAAATTTCAATGTAAAAGTCATATTGATGTATCTAATACTTATAAAATTATGTGGGCAATACTGTTAGTAACTAAATCTTGGGTATACATGTTAATTCCCATTAAGTTAATTAGTTTTTAGATGATCAGAGCAAATTATGACATTTCTCTTGACCTAAATTTGTGCAGCTTGAAATCGGATGTATGAAAATCAGTGTTATCGCCTATTTCCCCAATTGTCAAAGAAGTGGCATTATTTCTACTCCTTCACAGGCTTCTACTGCTTGAGAGTTTATGAATTTTCTGTTTCATTGAAAATATTTTGAATTTCAGAACTGAATTTTCTTGCCTACTCCAAATTCTGTGAGATGTTAACTATCTCCTCAATGTTAAGGATTATTCCTGGGGAGGAGAGGATGGTATCCGGATAAGGGCAAAGACAGTTTTGTTTTGTTTTATTTGTTTCGAGTCCTCATCTAAAGGTGCCCAGGGCCCACTCTTGGTTCTGTGCTTAGGGATCATTCCTGGCAATACTCAGGTCACTGTGTGCCATCTGATGGCCAATGGCAAGGCAGGTGCCATGGCCACTGTGTCTGGGCTAGTTAAGATACGGAAACTCTCTGAGCATTTTATCTCTCTCCATCCCCAAGAGTGCCCTTTTCCATCCTCAAATCTCTCTTGATGCTTAAGAATCTTTTGATGTTAAAATATTGAAACAAAGGGGCAATTCCATCCCTTTAAGCTAGAGTTGTGTTATTACTGAGGTGCAGAAAAGCTGCACCTTTCTGTATAAACATGTGCGTCATAGCTATTTTACAAAAGCTAAACCATGGTTTTAAGCAACAGAGGGCCACAGAGATGAAAACATTGTTTCATTGAATTATTGAAGGAATTTTTGGACATTTGTTATGATTTGGAAAAAAAGATACCCTCTCAGGCAAAATGTATATCTATCATAAAAATGCCAAAAGCTGTAGACTCAGGTATGTTATTAAAGCATAAAATATGATTTTTTATCATTTATACTATTGCACATCTATTTCTCTTCATCATTCTAAAACAATACTTTATTTCTCTTGCTATCTAGTCATAATAGATACTATAATACATAGTGCATGCAAAATATGTGCTAAGCTACTGTTTATGTTATCATCCAATATTTTAGCCTGAAATATTCTGGAAACCATACCTAGGTTTGGGACCCACAAGAATTGTGAGAAAAAGTGTTTATTTTAGAACCATTTTATACAGCAATGGCAAATTTCCAATCCTTTGGTCTTTATTAAAAGCAATGTTCCTAATTAGTGGGAGATTTTAAAAATAGAATGAATTATTATTTTCACCTAGGATCACAGACTTCTAAATTATTCGCCCACTGACTTAGGACTCCTTATTAAGGATTCATATTTGGGACTAAGTGTTTGGAATCAAAGAATTTCAGCTAGATAATGAAAGAATGGCCCCTCACCCACAGAACACAAAGACAGGAACCAGAGGTAGCTGGTAAAATGCCAGAGGTAACTAATAAAATGATGGCTCAACCGAAAGTAATTGATAAAATGATGGCTTGATAAGAGCACAGCAGGAAGGGCCTTAAGCAAATAATTCCAGGGAGGGCTATAAGGCAAACATCCCCGAGAGGTTGCGTCTGATGTCCCCCTCTGTATTTGGTATGATACGTGACTGGGCCCATGCCGTGCCAAATATGGAAAGAAGTATTAGACACACTCAGATTGGTGGGTGATGGTTACCTGGTGCAGAGTGATTGGTTGCCTCCGTGCAGACCTTGATGTAATATTTTAAACCTATTGGATAGTTATGCGCGGGCTTTTCTGTAGTGCGGGAATTATTCCTTAAAAGATCTTTCCTGGAAGGGCTCGGGGCTCTTAGCCACTGACCGTTTGGGGTCACGCTATGAGCCCGAGTATACTCGCTTATTAATAAAACCCTTGCTTTTGCATAGGACTTGGTCTCTCAGAGTTTTCCTTGGTAGGTGTGGCGTTCCTAGGCTCCCAGTCAGTCACCCCATCGGGTGGCCAACCCTTACAATAGGAGACATTTTCACATTATAATTATCCATAAATATTCTAATTTTAGAAAAATCAATTAATCAACTTATATAATGTCAGATGGTAAATTAAATAGATTTGATTAAGACACATCAGCTTTATTATTTCTTTTAAACAAGGTGAATTTTATATATAATAGTGGAATTTCTTTTTTATTTAACTCTTTTTTTGCTTGCAGTATCAGTTGACGGGAACGTTGAAGTGATTATTTCATAACCGCAAAGCTATTGCCCCAATCACTCTACCAGTGTTTCCAGAGCCCACACCACCATCTCTTCTTGTGTGCCTACAATTCTAAGTTCTATTGATCATGTCTCAGAATTTGTTTCTATTGGGACTGACAAGACCTCTTCTTGTTTATTTACACTTCATATATGAGCGAAATAATTCTATATTTATATTCTACTTTCTGACTAACATCACTTAACAGAAAACTGTCCAATTCCTTCCAGTTGCAGCACTCTGCAAAGTTTCAAAGTTACATTTATGATAGAGTGGTGTTCATAATTATATATGTATACATATATAACATATATATGAATACATAGTATTTGTATATGTATTCATATATGACAATTTCTTAATTCACACATCTGTTTGGTATTTGGGTTGGTTCCAGATCTTAGCTATGATAAATAGTACTGTGAAGAACACTGATGTGCATGCGCATGGGCACACACACGCATACATACACACACACACACATACATCTTTTTGGATTAATGTGCTTGTGTTATTGAGGAAGATTTTCAGAGTGGAATATCAGGCTCTTTTCGAGGTCCATCCATCATGTTTGGAAATCTCCAAACCATAAAATTAAATCATAACATAACAAGTCCTGTCATTTAAGCTGGTGGTTAATTTTTTTCTGTGTTTTGAGGTCTATGCAAAAAAGTATGATTAAAAGGCTACGATGGTTTAAGCCTGTGAATGGTATGGCTTGATTATGGCTATAATTAATAGCTATCAAATAAAAAGATGCAACTCTATAAATCATTCCTTCATTGGGCAAGTGATCCAGGACTAAAAGAATCCAATGAAGGCTAAAGTAGGAAGCCGAGTCCCTGAGCATGCCATTGCAGGAAGGCAGTGTGCACTGGTCCCTGAGCATGCAGTGTGCAAGGCTGAAGAGCGCCCTCTGCCTGGCACTAGGCATTAGTGGGGTCCTGGAGTTGGGCAATCAGGGGTTGGAGTTGTATGTAGGTGATGATACTTTGCTCAGTGCTTTCAACGTAGGCAGTTTTCCCTTTCCTTCTTGCCTGAGGTAGCCTGGTGAACTTCAGGAATAGGACAAGGGATACTTTATGAGAAGGGAAAATGTTTTTGAGATATTATTTTCATAATTATTATGGGAGACATATTTTAAAAACACCAAGATTTTCCAACTAGCTAGCCTTCACGAATGTGCAAAATATACATGTAGCAGACTAAAATGATTCATAGTTTGCAAGAAATTAGGATAAAATAACTGTGTTGGAGCAGGAAAGATAGTCAAGGTGTTATGCAGTTCCTGCCTTGCACACAGTCAAGGCTAGTTTGATTCCTGGTATTGCATGATTTCCCGACACCAGCCCCTCTACTAAAAATGTTCAGTTGAGACTCACCTTAGAAGGTTATCAACACTGAAAGAAAACAAGAAGAGACTGTGACATTAACCCCTGATATCTTATGAGGATTTTTTTCTCATCGGGATGAGAATAACTACAGAAGAATTTTACTGTAAGAGGAAACAATGATGAAAACATCAAATCAATGAAAACATTTACAAATTACTTAAGTAATGGAGAAGAAGTCTTCAGGATCTCTTTGTAGGTAATTAAAAGCCACTTTAAATTTACCGAGAAGGAATAAAACAGATTGGCAAGACATAATAAAAAACATCTCAATTTCTTTCTAATCTCCAAGTGTAGTTGGCATTATGAAAAATACACATCTATTTGACACCTGGCTCTATGAATGGGTGATCGTACCAATGCCTCTTCTACCTTCTTTTTTTTTGCATTTCTTTTTTATTTATTTATTTATTTATTTATTTATTTATTTATAACATTTTATTATATCACAGTGAGATATACAATTACAACATTGTTCACGCTTGAGGCTTCGGTCACAAAGTGTTCCAGCACCCAGCCCTCCACCAGTGCCCCTCAACCACCACCCATGTCCCCCAATTCCCTCCCCCTCCCACATCCTGCCTAAATGGCAGGTTCTTTATCTCCTCTCTCTCTCCCTCTCTCTCCCTTCTCCCACACATTGTGGGTTGCACTACGCATACACTTAGAAGCCATCATTTGCATTTTTTGTCTGTATTTAATGCTCAGTTCTATGTTGGTATCAGGCCTTTAGACATTTATTCACACATGTTCCCTTCTCTATCTAACCAAACCTCTGACTCCCCACGCGCTTGTGGTAATTTCCACTTTTGGTAAGATCACCTGGTATATTTATGTCATGCAAATAAATGCAGCCATTCTATGTATCTCTCTTTCCTCTCTTCTACCTTCTAAGTGCTCAGAAGTTCTATCTGATTTGGTGAGTGAACTCATAAATGTAACTGGTGGGTTCAAATGAATATTCCCCCCACCGTATGGATTCTTCTTTCATTTTTCTTTTTGGTTTTGGGACCATCCATATCAGTGTTCAGGGCTTCCTCACGACTTGGTGTTCAGGGAACCATATCTGGTGCTGCACCAAAACTGGGTCAGCTTGAACCAAGGCTGGCCATCACCACTCTACTATCATCTCTCCAGCCTCTGAGCTCTTCTTTGGAACTGGAGAAATAGATTCACCTCAACAGATTAGTAGGTAATAAGGCAGAGGCTAATGACATCACTTATATCACTGTCTTCCCATTGTTCATCGATGTGCTTGAGCAGGCACCAGTGATGTCTCCATTCGTCCCTGTCACGTGCTAGTGTATCCCTAGGGCATCTACTAGCTACAGGGAATATGAAGAGCCTCAAACCATTCAGTCAGGTCATGGGAATGAGGTCCATCATCGTTACTGTACTGGCTAATGACATATGCACTTGAAATCCTATGTGGCCATACATTTCTCAGAAAATAGGGAGAGACTGGAAGCAACGTGCATTGAGAGTTTTTTTTTTGTTTGTTTGTTTTTGAGGAGGCTCTACAGTAGTGCTCTGGGATTACCAGAACCATTCCTGGTGATTGTGTGAGGGCCTGAAGGTTCAATGATTAGACCTAGTGGTGCTGGAAGCCTCATCTCTTGACCATTCTTGGAAGACCAAGTGACGCGTGAAATTGAACACAGAGGTCAGGGAGCAAAGATTGTGTTCCAGACATTAGAACAATTTCTTGGGACTATTACTTGCACTTTTTAGTTTCCAGTAACAATTTCTATGGAGGCTACAAGATGTTGGTTAACCTTAGACCACAGTCTGAGGTGAAACATATTATAAATCCTTTACTGTTTATTTTGGGAAAAGTCCTTCAGAATATTTTGTGGGGACCAAGTCCTACTGATCCCAAACCTAACTGTGACACAGAATGAGATGGGACAAATAGTTGATAAGGCAGCAACTAAATTCCTTATTGTCTTTCTATCATTTAAGGCATTAGTAGCAGGTTTGAAAGATTTTGCAACCATGAAAAAGGTGAAAAATTAGAATTTATTTGACTTCTTGGGAGAGATCCATTCAAATATTGGTTCTTGTTGAATAACACACAGTCAGCCTGGAAGAAATCTTGCTTTTCACTTTTTTGGAACCAACACCTAGAAAATCCTCCTGATAAGATACCTTATTATGTGTGTGTCCTGCAGAATCATGTCTGCAAATGATGGTGTGATTAAGGTCAAGTGGAGTAAATTGTTAACCTTGATTGTAAAATTCATATACCAGAGTATGCTCATTATTGTTATTGACGTAACTCTTTGCCATGGTCAGATATAGAGAAATAGGATATTAAGAATTTTCATAGGATTCTTAGCAATGGGGTTAGAGAGTGAGGAAGTAACAAACGTGATTTGTGTTGCTTTGTGTGAGAGAGAACTGAACTCACAGCACAATATACTTGGTCATTTCTGAGCACTAAGCCAGAAAGAGAGCTGGCACTTAGTGTAGTGACCCAAAATGCTCTCTTGCCTAAACAAGGTTACTAGATTTATCTACATTCTAAACAACAGTTCCATTCATTTCATAATATTAAATTTGCAAATTCAGAGTTAAAATGGAATGATTTTTGGAAAGATATCCGCCTTGAGTCTTATTAAAGAAGACCGTTGTTTAAGGCAGTGTTCTGTCATTATGTTTTCAACCATGTTATCTCAATAAATAATTTTCAAGTGATTTTTCATCTTTCTTCATTTGAATTGATGGCAGAATGCCAAAGAGTGTCTCAGAGAAAGATATTTTCTAGAATTCATAAACTACTGACACAACCATGGAGTGTCAGTAGTTTATGAATTGGAATTGGGCAAGAGAAAAGCTTTAGATATGAAGAGCAATCAATAGATTATTTTTGAATGAATGTTATTGTTTCCTTGGGGTATATACAAAGAAGTAGGATTCCTGAGTCATAAGAATTATAAACATCATTATTCAACACGGCACATGATATGGCAGACAAGATGCTAAATCTCCATGGTGTCCAATGACAGATGAGTGGATAATGAGGTATCCATACAAAAATCAGTGAATACTGTGGTATATACACACATAAGAATAGTATGCAGATGCAAGGAAGGATTAAATCATGTATATACTGCAACTCGGGTCGAACTAGAGCATATCAGGTTGAGCAAGGCAAGTCAGAGGAAAGAAGACAAATAAGACAAAAATAGCATGAACTCAACTGTTGATGCTTTCTAGGATAACAGGACAAAAGGAAGCGAGGCAAACTATCATGATACCTGGATTGTAGAATTGAGGACAAGGAAAGAAAATGGAAGGGGGCAAAATATGAAAGTAAGAAGTAAAATGAATGTAACTGGGCCACGGGACCAGATCTTCAAACTGCTCGTGAGGAAGTGTTAGTTAACTAGGTCTCTGAACCACAAAACTGAAGTCCAAACTTACACAGTAACTCAACTGAAAAATGTGCCTGTCAAGGAGGAAGATTGGGAGGTGAGGGTAATTGAAGACCTTTGTGGAAGGCAGTTGATTCTGGGGTTGGGATTAGTGTTAAATAATTGCATACCTGAAGCTCAGCCATGAGTAACTATTCTCATCATGGTGCGTAAATTGAAAAACTAATTAATAAAAACAATTTAGAAGATTCTATGATTGTTCTTACACTAGCATGTGACAGAACCTATGGGGATGTTACTGGTGCCCGCCGAGTAAATCAATGATCAACGGAAGACAAATAATACAAGTTATGACTGTTCTAGTATATTTGTACTAATTCTTTATAAGTAGTATGCTTAATCTTCACAGATATTTTAATATTATTTTAATAAATAAAACTAGTGTTTTTTGTTTATTCACATTAGCTACCTGACTAATTAGCCAAGTGAAATTTTTAAGAAACTGATGTTTCCATCTAATTTCTACTGGATATTATTGCAGAATTAGTTTTGCTTATTTTGTTTCTCCCTACTCAGCATTTTAGGTTGAATTACATTTTGCAGCACTAAAATACAAAAAATAGAAGAGCAGACATACTGGAATAAATACAGGAAGATGCAGCAGAAGCTGGGAAAAGCATTCGCACTGCCCGCCTGTCCTTCGCCAACTATAAGACCAAGATGACTGCGGCTCAACGCCCTGATGGATCTATCGTATCTTCCAGAAGGGCAATGGAGAAGATTATCCAGGACTTCTACTCAAATCTCTTTGATAGCCACATCCACCTGCCCACATACCAAATTCCACAGGATGGATATGTCATTCCCAACGTTCTCCCTTCTGAAATCCGATATGCCATCTCGTTAGTAAAGAAAGGAACAGCACCAGGCCCAGACAAAGTCAGACCTGAACACCTGAAGAATCTGCCATCGGTACTCATCAATACACTAGTTTGGCTCTTCACACGCTACCTGTCAAAATGCAAGGTGCCCTCCCAATGGAAAACCAGCAGGACAGTTCTACTGTACAAGAAGGGAGACATTCACGACATCAGCAACTATCGCCCCATCTGCCTGTTGTCTGTCATCTACAAGCTGTTTACACGAGTCATCCTGAACAGGATTAGCAGAACACTAGATGAAGGACAACCATGAGAGCAAGCAGGTTTCCGGAAAGGATTCAGCACAATTGACCATATCCACCTAGTAACCAAGCTCATTGAGGTTTGTAGGGAGTACAAGATGCCACTCTGTCTCACGTTCATTGATTTACAGAAAGCCTTTGATTCTGTGGAGACAGAAGCAGTCATCGAAGCCCTAGTCAAACAGGGTGTTCAAACCCAATACATCAAGATCCTTCGTGAGCTGTGGTCACGGATTCACCACCAGGATCTCACCATTCTACAAAGAAGTGATCATTGATGTCAAAAGAGGGGTTCGACAGGGTGATACCATCTCACCAAAACTCTTCAGTGCCACCCTTGAGAACATCATGAGACAATTAGAATGGGAAGGAATGGGAGTGAAGATAGATGGTCGACAACTACACCACCTCCGCTTCACTGATGACATCGTTCTAATAACACCAAACATTAGCCAAGCGGCACAAATGCTGGCTGACTTTGACCAAGAATGTGGAAAGATAGGTCTACAGCTGAATCTAAAGAAAACCATGTTAATGATAAATGAACTAGTTCCAGAGGCCCCATTCACTCTCAATGGAACAAACATCTCTGAATGCAGCAGTTATGTGTACCTTGGTTGAGAAATCCACATGATGAACGACCTAAAACCTGAGCTGCGCAGGAGGAAGAGAGAGCAGCATGGAATGCTTCAAAGGCATGGAAGAAATAGCTAAAAGGACAAAGAACCTCCAGCTCTGGGCACATCTCTTTGACTCCACTTTTCTCCCTGCATTAACATATGCCTCAGAGACCTGGGTCTTATGAAAGCAGGATGAGAATGCTATTCGGGTCTCCCAGAGAGGAATCGAAAGAGCTATGCTTGGAGTATCACGCCTCATCAAGTGAGAAGAGGAATTCGGAGTTCTGACCTCCGTCGCTATTCCAGAATCAGGGATGCTGTCTCGTTTGCCAAGGCATCGAAAATCAGGTGGGCTGGACTTCTAATGCGATTTGGAGACAACCACTGGACTAGGAGCCATTACTGACTGGATCCCACGAGATGTCAAAAGATCACTTGGCCGCCCACCTACAAGATGGTCAGACTTCTTTGTCAAGACCCTGAAGGAACGGTTTGAAGCTCTTCATATTCCTGAATCAACCAGATGCCATTTTGCTACATTGGCAGTGATAGGGTCCAATGGAAATGTTACAGGCACCCACTCGAGCAAATCGATGAATAACGAGATTCAAGTGATCAAGTGATCAAGCACTAAAATATTATATTCTGTTATGGAATTGTATTTTAGAAATATATATTTATCTACCATTCCATTTTTCCTAGTTAATTAGCAGATGCAACATTATGATAATATGATGTTTACTATTGCAATTGTTTACAGACATCCACTCAATTTAATATTACATTTGTAAGCATCTCTCTACTTTTGAATATTTGCAGTTAAAAAGTATCCATTGCTAAAGAGGAAATAGAAGTCATAGATATTTACAAAAACCTTCACAATGAGAAATTAAAGCATTTTCTGCTGATTGGATGTTCAATATAAGACAGGATTTTTGACAACTCAGCAACATCTAGTCATGTTCTTGTTTGTGTAATACATTGTAGTAAATGAGTTTCTATATTCAACACTTCAACCTTCTTATATAAATTCAAACATTCTAAATGGATAAATACAAATTTATTTGGAGTTTTTCTTGTCTGCTTTCTACATTATAACAAGTAATTGAAAGTAAATTTCATATTATAAGATTAATTAACATGGCAAGTTCATATTCTAGAGCACTAGGAGGTTTTCAGAAAAAAGATGCCTATTTCAGACAACATATCTGTAAATAGGGCATAAAAATGTAGATGCAAAAATAAAAATGTGTGAAATATATTATAATCTAATTTTATAATTAGATTGTTACAATCTAATTTTATAGCTAGATTGTTATAATCTAATTTTATAATTAGATTATAAATCCAATTTAGGCTCAAGAACTGCCCCAGGACAACCAGCCATAGCATGCAGAGACTCAGACACAACAGGGAGAGCTGGTATCCGGCTCCCCCTAGCTCAGCTGACCATGAGGCTCCCCAAATCGCTCACCGTGCTGTACATCAAACTATGGAACCAATCATGTCCTAGAATATACTAGAACTCACAAAGTGTAAGAAATGGAAGCAAGAAGGTGAGAGAGAGAGAAAAAAAAGAGAAAGGAGATAAAGAACCCGCCATGGAGGACGGCTGGGGCAAGGGTGGAGAGGTGGGAGCATTGGTGATGGGAGATGGGCGTGGGTGGAGGTATGGGTGTTAAAACACTGTAGAACCAAAACTCAAGTGTGAGCATCTTGTAATTGTATATCAAAAGGCAGTGTAATAAAATAATCAAATATAAAATAAAATAATTGAAAACAACTGTGAAAAATAAATCTAATTTATAATCTAAAAATTATCACTGGGAACGCAGCATAATCTTAATGATACTTGCATAGAAAGCCACAGAAATTTGCAAGCAGGTAATTTTGTAACCTTACTTTAAGAATAGAAAGTCTGACTTTTAACAAATAACTTAATTATGCTCTTACTTAAAATGAACCAAAGATCTTGTAATTGATCAGAATCTAAATTTAAATTGTACTTTTAAATGGCATAAATTGTCTTTTCCTAAATTACAACTAAAATCTGAAGAAGACTTAAAGTCATGGTATGCTAATAAAAGAATGTTCACATAGTATATTTACCATACACCATGCATATCATACATAGTACATTATCATAACACTTTGAAGCAAAACTTTAGACAAACTTATTGAGATTAATGAGTTAAGTACAATTTGCATTCTTCTTGCTAATAATTTAAAAGAATTATAGAATTTGGTTAAAAGTGGGAATTTTCCATGTTCTATGCTTGAGAGTGTCCCTGAAAATATTTAAATATCCTTGTACACAAACATGAAAGATACTTTGTACCCAAGACCTGTCATGTCATATTTATATAACTCAACTAGAGTATCATATAGTAGAATCATATATATGTATGGTTGTTGGGATTTAAATTAAGTCAATCGATACAGCATTTAAATCTCATAAAGTACTTGTACCTTTATAATATAGCCAAATGAGTTTACATATCATGTCATTTCTACGATAATTAGATTTTAATAAGTTTCAAAAGAAACAATTATTTAAAACCAGCAGTATTCTGAAGAGGAGAAATGTACAAACTGTAGTTGTTAACATTTCTGTGTGTGCATCTATTAAAAGTGCAAAACATATTCACTACTCAGCCACTTACTGAAAATTACATGAAAAGAAATTTTCATGAACACATTTTCTCATTAGAATATGCAATTCTGTGTGACTCTTTCCAAAATTCACTTGATATATAATTTTTTTATTTTAATGACAATTTCATTCAACCTAATATTAAAAAATAGTAAAATGTTGAAATGGAATGAACATTTAAAATGCATAACAGTTTTATCTTTAATAATTAACTTTATTATATTTACTCAATGCCAATTGGAGAATCAATATAAAAAACTCTTTAAGTAAAGAATTCATCAAAGGAGCCTGATATTTAGATTGATGTATAGTTCTATGTGTCCATGTAAAATTAACTAGATTATGTATGTCTATATACATATATTTTTACATATGGATGGTTGAGGTCTGGCATAGAAAAACACTGGGCCCCCTAGGATAAACCCAGAGCCACGGCAGAGCCTGGCAAGCTACCTGTGGTATATTCTTTGTGCCCAAAACAGTAACAATAATGGAGATGATACTGGTGGCACTCCAGTTAAGCAAATTGATGAAAAATGGGATGAGTGTTTCAAGTGAAGTGATTATTTCAAATTTAAGAACAATATCTGATATGAAATCAGGTTTAATATATATGCATTACAGAATATGTTTATATTACATGTCCAATAAACTTTATAAATTTTGTATATCTATTATATATTCTGTATACTGTATCTTATATGCTCTATTTTATATCAAACTTATGGATATATTTTGTAGTGTAATTGTGAAAGTACCTAGAAAAAATTATTGTGTACAGGAGCAGATTTTTCTGGCTGATACCATAGCTGGATATGCAAGTGTGTATGTACAGATATTTGTTTGTCATGCATATTTAGCCATCTATTTGTTTTTCTATATGTCAAAAACAAATGATGTAAATATAAATATTTTCTATAAGGTTATCATAAAGAAAAATAATAGTTATTTACAAGCAATATGCTAATTTAAGTATACAGATTATAATCATATAATTACCATTGGAATATGATATTTATTAGTCTAATTTTAGTTTTTAAATACATTTTTATCCTAACAGCTTTAATTTACAAAAAAATGAGTGACATATATCATTAGCAAAGCTAGTGAAGATTGAATATGATAATCCATAAGCAGGAAAACCTTACTATAATCAAAAGAGATTTTTCATTTAAGGATTATTGGAATGCGTTTAGAAATAGCAATTTAGTGTAATATATTCCATGAATACGTAATTTCTTCCAGGTCAACCCTTCTTTTTTATTCTCTCTGCAATGCCCAAATGGAGCTCTACACTTTCTATTTTGTTTCAAAGACAAATTACTTCCTTCCTATTCAGATATAAGAATGTAATGAAACTCGATGTCATTTGGCTAGGTATCAGATTACTAAAGTGGACGACTCCAACAAGCTTTTTAAAAATGTTGAAAAGCAGAAAAATGCCATGAGTTTTGTTCATTTCATGACTAGAAATAATGTAAGATTGACAAAGTTGCATATAGAAGTGCCAATAATTAAAAAAAATCATTTTTAGTTTGCGTCTACACCCATCAGCGCTCAGCATCTTCATCTTTGTCTGTACTCAGGGAAGACACCGATACTGCTCAGACCCCATAGGCTGTGCCTGGGGTGGAGCCGGGCAGCTGCCTGAGGGGAGAGTGCTTTAGCCCAGGCTCATTTTGTTCAAGGCCCAATACCTGAAGTGAGAATGTAAAGATGCAAATCTCAGGCTGTATTTGTGTGCTTCACACTTACATGCAGAGGGAAATACCAACTCAAACTTTTAAAGAATATAGAATTTAATGTTCACAAATTAGCTGAAAGTATTACTGGAACAGATACTTATTGTTAAATAAATAAAAACAAACCAAAAAAGAAAACAAACCCCAAGTCCAGGTGAAAACTAAGTTTGCCATCTAGATTCACTTTTTGTGTATAGTCACCAACCGCAGCTTTAAAAAACTTTATTTACTATCATGCAGGGCCCATCATACTTAAGGTACTCTGTTTTTGAAAATGAACATGTTCATTTACACATGGCAATTATAACAGGTGGAGTTTGTGCCTACGCATTTTCTGCAAATAGGTAAAAGAAGGCCTATGTGTTGAACTATGTTGCCCAGAAGCCAACGTGGTGAAGTCTGGACTCCAGCCTGCAAGGGCTAATGGTGCTCACCCACAGTGCTCTGCTTGGCTTGGAGCTACCCCTTGCAATGCACTCCAGAGCGGAACACAGAACAAAGAATGATGATAACAGACATAGCAACGGCAAATTAAGACAACCTGATTCATATCAACCAGATCCCTTAAATTGTCTCAGATATTCACATAAACCAGGTATAAAAACATGTTTATTCTTTAACATATAATCATGATTTTCCAAAGAGAAGTGACTGTGTTTGATAGTGTAAGCCAAGTAACTCAGAATTTAACAGTTTAGGATGATAAATCTTGACAAGAGAATAAGCACATGGCTTGTAAAAAATTGCCCAGAAACAAGAAGGGCTCTTTGGTCTGTCTACAAGCTTGAGAGGCTTGATTAGATAAACCTATGAATTAAGATTGATCTATGAATTTATATGGAAAGAAAGGGCACGAGGGAGGCAGTTTTCACAGAAAATAATAGAATGCAAGTGGCTGATAAGTGTTATTCTGTCTACTTGAACATGCCTTTCCTGTTGGACGTTGATTTATTCATTCTCAGTTTTGTGGTACGCCTTACTCCACATCAGATTGCCATTGCTGGGTAATGCTCTATCCCCCCTCTCTGCTCTCACAGTTTAAATTGTATTTTGAGTCCTACTAATACTTTTCATTCATCCCTTATTGTTAAAGTCTATACATATTTTGTCCAAATTAATAGGAACAATATATTTAAAATTTAGCTCTATAAATAATGTTGTACTCTCTTATATAAAAATTGTTTATAACTTTAAAGTTTATTTACTGTCTGCAGATATAGACAAGAAAATATCAAACCCAATCACTAGCATTATATCTTCACTTCCCTTATAGTACTTTAATCATTAATCACTAAATAAATAACTAGTATAACTTATTTTCCCCAATGGAGCTGAAATGAGATATGATTAAACAAGAAACTTGTTAGTAACTTATTTCATCTGACCATCTGACTTACTGACAAGCTGCTACAACTGAGGAATTTAAGACACACAAGCTCTCTCTAGTCATTATCCGTTTGAAACTCCTTTGCTAGATTGAAATTTCCATACATTCATCCTTCCTCTTGGATCAACCTCTCATCTGCCACCTTTTCTCTATGTACTCATCCATCCATTCATACTTTTACGTAACTGATATCATAGTACTCTTACTTAAACTGGTATTATTTTACTCACTATATAATTAATAAATGTCTTTAAACAGAAGAGAAATATTTTAAATGTCAAAATATACTTCATTTATTTAAGAGAACTCTTTAAAATGTTTAGTGTTGAAACATGTGTTCTTCCTGAAAGACCACCAGTGTTCTTCCTGAAAGATAATAATTTAGCAAATATTCATTAAAAACTAGTAAGTAGAGTTGATTTAGTCTATCAGTTTGGAATATTAATCCTTAACTTCATTCGCTCTTGCTGTATTTGTTTTTGATATAGGAGACTTTCCTATGTTTTCTTTCCATACCCTGATTCCTTATTAGATAATAGAATAATTAAATAAGTCGGTACCATTTTTTTGGAGAGTAAAGCATACAATAACAAAACCTATCATAGATGATTTTGTAATAGAAGACACAAATCATAAATAGCAGTTTATGCAGGTATTATATGCATGTCTTGAGAAACTGATGAATGAATAGAGAAAATATTTTAAGATCATGTTTTATGCACCAGAGTGGCATATAAAACTAATATGATGTGGCATAATACTTTAATCTCCCTTTGTATCAAAATATGCTTTGCTGTGCTATTTACCATCAATAAAGAAACATTGCAAATTCCCTTGAAAGAGTGAAATTCAAAACCTATCCAGATAAAAATTGCTTTTATTTTGATGTCATCTCCAGAGATATGTTTGGAATTGAAATTCTTGTTTTTGATCACTCTGACATTATTGTTCATTGGAATGAACATGAGAAATTGCTCATCATAGACATACATTTTTTTTTAAAGATTGGAATTTAAAACCGATCCCCGGAGGTCGCCTTAATACTGAAGCAATTTCATAGAGTGGGCTTGACTCTAAGTCTTCATGGATTTTAAATGAGAATTGTTTTCACACTGCTTACACAATGCAGAAGGAAGGTTTGATGTATTTCTCTATGGTGACTGAGCCCCTGTTCAGTCCAAGCACGTCAACACAAGTAAAATTAGTGTTTTATATTCCAGCAATGTTATAATTATTTTAATTTTTAAAACTTATAAATCTAAACAATGACTGATAAAATTACACATATAGTAGTTTTATAAACTATCGTTCTTAATGTTATATATTTCGCTTTTTATGCATTTTATTCTCCAATCTTTTTTTCTTATGTATTTTATTCTCCAACTGTACTTTTACTTTAGATTATTATATCTTGAGGGTCATTATAAAATTCAGGGAAGAGGCATTAGATTTCATATGAAATTGCACACTAGTAGTGTGTTATATGATCATATTTACAATGAATACACAATAGTGACCAAAATATAAAAAGTTTTTTTTAACAACTGTATCTATGAAAGTGAAGATCAATTGGCATCATAAACAAAAAAGGTCATATTATTATAAAGTTTGTGAAGTCATTTTATATAGAAGGATATGTAATACTTAATATACTTTTCAAATTAAATCAAATTATATACGGGGCAGTACAGGGCATGGAAGTAGAGAATATCCGAAGATCAAATCTCAAGTTCGGGTTTGTTTCCTGCCCTTTTAAAGCAATTTTCACATTATGCATAAACCTGGAAACCCCAGGGAATACCAGGAACTTTCAAAATGTGATCTAGCTGCATCCAGAGAAAAGGTAGCCGCTTAGTTCTGATCACTCAGTCAGGGTCAAGTGACTGTTGCCTGTATGGGGACACACGAGTGTGCAAAGACACACACTAACAAAGACCAAAGACACATAGAACTGAGACTCGCCACTTGGTCATTCACAAGAAAGCAACAATACACTCCCAGACGTTCCAGATAACTTAGAAACCACCTGACTCTCCACCCCTTAGCCTTGACACACGTATATTTGGAGTCATTCACCTTAAGAGAAAAATATTTTGCAGAATCCAACCCAATAGAACTGGGGACACCAGTTAAAAAAGATAAAGTGATAGAGTTATACATATATGTATGTATATGTATACACACACACACACATACACACACACACACACACACACACATATATATATATATATATATACTTTCTGTTGTTGTTGTTGTTGTTGACTTCTTGGTGTTTTTATTGTGAAGGGAACTACTGGGCTCCTGGATGTTGGGGAATACCCTTAAAAGCAACAGCATTGTAATTCTCCTGAATGTGCCAGTATCCTAACTAAAGGGAGATTATAGTTGGGCAACTGTTAAGTCAGTTGAGGCCAGGATTCTGAAACGAGCCTGAGACTTTAAATAGGGGCCCCAGGAGAGCATCTGGGGGTCTTCCAGACCAAGAAAGCAGCACCCCCTAGTGCCTATGCCAAAAGGCCGGCACCTGGGCCATGCAGCCCCCAGTGCCTGGGCTGTATGGCCAGCACCAGGGGAAAGGAGCTGCTCCTGGTGCCTTGGCCCAGAGGCCAGCACCAGAGCCACAAAGCCTGATGCTTAGGCTGGAAAGCTAGCACTAAGGTTATGGGCAACAGGGCAACAGGACCAAACAGCAAAGAAACAAAGAAATAGATGGGGGACGCAGAGTAACAGAATCAGAGGCAACAGGCCAAGACAGTGAAACAGGAAGATAGAGTAAGGGACTTAGATTAATAGAGAAACAAAGAGAAAAGAGGCCCTAACAGTAAAACCCTGAGCAGAAAATCCTGAGTCTGAAAATAGAGGTCCTGGGAGAAGACCTGAAAGGTGACGCCCTGAACAAGGATGTCCAGAGAGAGAGGCCCTCAAGACAGGGGCCTGCGCACATGTCCCAATGAGAGATGTCTGCCAGAGGGCTTGCTGGGAGAGAGCCAGCGGTCCCTGGAGAGAAGTTCCTGCAGCAGCAGCCAGATGGAGCGAAAATAGCAGAAGACGGATTAAAAAGTAACATCCAGAAACCTCTGGTCTTGTCCTTTCACCAGTGTCCAGGTCAGGAGGAACAGGCCAGAGTCCTAACGGACTGTGAGTACTGTACGGACCCAGCTAAACCCTGGCATCTGCTGCCACGTTACCCCCCTGACCCAAGGGTCTTGGAATCCACAGGAGGTCCCTTAAGTTTGGGGCCTTGGGCTCCCCAGAGTGGGCAACCACAATCCCCCCCTCCTCTTCTATTATTTATCAGCCCTCACAAGGGAGCATCTGGGGCCCTCTAGGGTTGGATATGGGGTGGTCGCCCACGAGGGATGCGGCCTTGGAGGGGAAGCACAGGCTCACCAGCTACAATATTCCAACTTCTATCCGCCATAGCTCACTTCATCATTTAAAAGTTATTCTGACTGTGTTAAAAGTTATACTGAATAAAAAAAGTCGCATTTTCAACATATTTCAATCATCAACACTAATGGTAAGATCCTCCACCCAGTTTACCAAAGAAAGTAATGATACCTGAAGTCTGTTTCATTCTTTTACTTATTTGACTATGTACATTCATATATATATATATATATATATACTATATTTTATAAATTTATAAACATATAATGTATCTACTTTGTCCAAATATTTTAAATTCCTTTACTGCCATTTGGAATAAAATGCTAAATTATATCTTCAGTCTAGATTTTTGTCGATGCTAATGCTAGACTTGTCTATTCAGTTTTTGTATACATGAGTTTTGCTTTCAAATTTTCTAGGCTAATAAAGGTCAGAGATTCTAGATACTCATAATCTCCCTCCAAATAATAAAGTAGTAATTCCAAATTTTTCATTGTTGGTTTACTGCTGAGAAGTATCATGTCCATATTCTATAACAATATTTTTGATCACTTGTATCACTTGTATCACTTGTCTTCCCGTTGTTCATTGATTTGCTCAAGCAGGCGCCAGTAACGTTTCTATTCATTGGGAATGAGGTCCATTATTGTTACTGTTTTGGCATTTTGATTACACCACAGGTAGCTTGCCAGGCTCTGCCATGGCTCTGGGTACATCCCAGGAGTGGCCCAGTCTTTTCCTATGTCAGACCATCAACCATCCAGGGCCCACAGGGCAGAGCCCTGGGTGTAGACAAACCTGTCTCCTATCTGCCACCTGCCGATGAAGCCAGGCACCACAGTCACACCTGAAATTCCAGGAGCTACATAGGATTGAGTGCAATCCTTTCCAATTTTATATATATATATATATATATATATATATATATATATATATATCAATATCATATATTATTATATGATACATATCATATATGTTTGTGTGTGGAGGGGGTGTTGTGAGACCACACCCATCAATCCTTATGGGAAGATGCATATCTGTGCATTGAAATTGATCTCTTGGGGCCCTCATTGTGATAGGGATGAAATTTTTTAGCTCAGCTTTATTTCTTTGGCCCCATGGTCTCGATTTTAAAGTGCATCCTCAACTTTTATGATTAGACTGCTGTGTTCTCAAGAAACAGAGGCTTAAAGTAAGGACTGATACATTTGTGATGATGTGAGTTAATGTGTGTCTACCTCGCCAGAGGTTTCAAGTCACTGTTTTGTCTATATATTAAATGCAAATAATGGTGAGATTATGTACAAATTAATTTGTATTTATTTATATATTTATTTATGTATTTATTTCACTGTCTGTCTTCACTGTCTTCCCGTTCATCATCGATTTGCTTGAGCGGGCCCCAGAAACATCTCCATATGTCCTGTCTCATGCTAGTAGAGCCCAAGGGCATCTGCTTGCTCCAGGAACATAAAGAGCCTCAATCCATTCCGGGATGAGGTCTATAATTGTTACTGGTATTTGGCATATCAAATACAACCCGGTAGCTTGCCAGGCTCTGCCGTGCAGGTAGCATACTCTTGTAGGCATCTCTAAGTCCAGCATTTATTGATGTATTTATTGATGTATTTATTTATTTTTGCTTTTTGAGTCATACCAGCAATGCACATGGGTTACTCCTTGCTCTGCACTCGAAATTACTCCTGGCAGTCCTTAGGGAACCATATAGGATGCTGGAGATGGAACTAGGTTGACCACATTCAAGGTAAACACCCTCAACACTGGACATTTGCTGCAGCCCCGCAAATTAAACATTTTAAAATACAACAAGAAAAAAAATTGCTTACCATATACATGCAATAAATCTATATTAATGGTAATCATTTAGTTTGTATAAATTTCTTTTAAATTTTGATTTTAACTAAAATATTCATTCATGCCTTTATTCTATTAAAATAGTGAATGATAAAGCACTTATGCAAAAAATATATGCATCCCTATGTCATATTTATTTGTAACTACTCCTTGTCCCTGGGATAACCTGGACCTCTGAGCACCAGATAACAGCTAGTATGGACAGGGTTGCTGTGTGTAAGTTGTGATGATTTGACTTACGCCTGCTGGTTCAGTAGATAATATATATATATATATATGTCACCCATTACCACTACATGTAATGTATTGGGGCAAACTACGAATGCTAAAATTAAGTTGTAAGGTCAAACCTTTCTGAAATAGTACCATAAGTTGTTTTAGGCTTATAATACAATGATGTTTTTGCCTTTCTATTCCAATCCCAATCCTGGAATTCAAAAGTAGAAGAAAAAAAATCTTCATGTAAAGGAAAATATAATACATCCAATTTTGTGTTTCAACTCCTTTGATTTTAGACTCCTGTAAAATGTCTTAAAAATGTTCCAATGTACCCTTCAAAACTGCTTAAGTGGGCCAGAGCAATACTAAATAAGGTGCGGTGCTTGCCTTGCACATGGCCATTGGGGTTCCATTCCTTAAACAACTCCCTGCCAGGAGTTATGTGAAATGCAGAGCCAGGAATAAGCCATTAGTGCTGCAATATGTGGCCAAAAATCCCCAACACACACACATAACAACATTTTTATATGAACAGAGAGGGCAATCAAAACTGCAATATATACAAAATAGTTCATTTTTGTGTTCATGCAAATACTTTTATCCCTGAAATGTCAGAGAAACTACTGTTCTATAAAATTGGCTAATAGAAACTTGTTTGGCAATAATATGGTTAACAGTTACCTGCTTGAAAGTTTATAAAATTAATAAGATGTCACCAAGAGTCTGGTTAAAATTGGAAGATGGGAGAGCATTAACATTTTTACCAATGAGATTAAGGGATTCATGAAAATGTGAAATGTGAGTATATTTTTATGTGTTGAAATCCTAGCTGGCTCGTTTTTGCACAAAAATATGCATAATATTCATCATCACTGATTGCCTAGGTGCCATGAAAATAGTTTATCTTTCTGTTGATTTATAAAAAAATGTAACCTCTTGCAAATGCCCAAATAAATGATTTCATTGCATTATTTTTAAAATAATCTTTATTCAACATATGAAGTATGAATTCATCTGTGTTTTCAAGTTAAAAATGACCTTGACAAGCCATTAGCTTTCCTGAGCTCAATTATATTTCCAAGACATGTTAATAATACCTGCCTCTGTTTTCTAAAGAGTGAAAATAACAGATCAGGTAGACTCTCCCAGGGCCCTCGAAAAGCCAAAGATACTAAATGAAAGGTTTCATGGAAACAAAATTAATTTTTCCCAGCCACTAAATAAACCACAGCTAAGTCATCACATCACCATTATTGCAGAACTCCAGTGACTAGAAATACAAATAGCATAAAAATGAAACGAAGTATAAAATTATTTGAAAATACTATAAAATTGTATTGAAACAAAGGCCAGCTAGTAGAAAGAGAGCTAACACAATTCATTGCTCAGTCATGTATTACTCGTGGAGAGGTTTATGCTCTTTTATCTGGTTCCCGGATAGATATATCCCTGAGATAGGACTTTGCTTCACTTTCCCACACGTGGCACTGCCCAGTGGCCTTGTTCTTTGTCAGAATTGTCTTATTTTTCTTTTTTTGAAGGGTGGCAATATTGTTTGTTCTTAGATTCTTTTGAAAGACTTCATTCAAGGAGAAATGGCAAGACTACTTAAGGACTTCACTAAACTTCCTTAACTCCAGTAATTTAATATTTGACCTGTAGTTTTCCTTTCCATCTTTTCCCCTTTCCATTAAAGAGTAAGATGTGGAGAAAGCATCCTGGTAAATTTTATGCTGCAAGTAAATAAGAAAAGGAAGAGTGTTTTTTTAAAATATATATAATAACACTATAGTTATCAAAGAGGAAAATCATATTGAAAGAACCATTAACAAAGACCCAATTTTATTAACACTAATATTGATCTAATAGTGCCTATTAATGGATTGAAAACAGGGAAAATTTTGGGTCTTTGAAAATTCCATGGTAATGCTAACAAAAAATAAGTCTATTGGTGTAAAGAAGTTCACTTTTAAGAAAAAGTAATGCAATTTGTTGAACAATTCATATTATATAATGATATAACTTGCGTGTCTCAAACCTAAATAGAATAATTTAACAATCACTATTAAAGCTTTGAAATAAAAATTTGACCCTAGGTATTTGAAAGAAAATCAGAGGTTGATCAGTTATATCAGCTGAGTATTATAGAAAAAGAACAAAATTCCACCTTGTATTTTTTTAATTTTTACATACAAATAATTTGTCCATTTAATTTTAGATTGGAAAAAATAGATATTGATTAAATATAAAAAAGAAATGACAATTTTTTTTCTTTTGGGAAGTGTTATTTTTCATTTTTTTTCATAAATTTTCATTTTCCAGATGAGGCCAGATTGAAAATCCAAAGGATATGTTTGATTCATGCAGAGTCATGTATTAACCACTTGAGATTTGGATAAAAGAGATTTAGGATTCCTCATGCCTCATTTAGAGATAATTGCTTTAATAACTTACTCTCTGGTTTGTCCTCAGAAAATCGTCTTTCTAAATCAACTGGCTATTGAAGGCCCTCAGATGTGAACGATGTCAAATTCAGTATTAACTGAAGTATATTTTCTATAAGAAGAAAAGTCTCCATCTGTGATTATGTTCAATACCTGGCCCCCAAATTGTATTCAAGCTCTCTGCCTGCAGAGAGGGAAGAAAATTTATAGGATAGCAAGTTACACTTTTCTCATTTTGCTATATTGAGGATGTACATAAGCCTTTAATAAATACCCACAATTAAATATTTACAATATAATAATGTTTTATTGAGGACAGCAACACATTAAAATGACTATTCTATCTGCCATCATAATTTGAATTATACAATATAGTAACAGTTATTTATCACAGAATTATGGGATGGGTCACTATTCAAATTCTATTTTATATTTGAAATAGTTGTAGTATCTAAATCAAATCATTGTGGCAATGATGTTCTTTCATGACTCCATGTAGTGAGTGTCTCAATAATGCTTAATACCAAATAGAATTGGATATATAGAGTTCCTACACTCTATAGTTATTCACAAAGATCACTCACCATCTACAGCAAAGCTGCTCCTGTTTTTAGACTCATAATTCTACATTAAGGAAAAACAGGCTCCCTGGTAGAACTTTGAACTCTGGTCCTCTGCCTTTGATACCATTCACACACCTCTTTTCTATTGAAATCATAGTAATGTGTTCTGTTTTTACAATGTTTGGTTCTGCTGAAATACTTGTTATTAAAACATTGAAAAGACAATATAAAAAGTGAATTGTGGATATTTAAAAATGAAATATAAAAATAGTTTAGCATCCCAATTTGTCAAACATTATTCATCCATGTTTTGTTTGTTTTGGACCATGCTGTAGTGCTCAGAGCTTACTTATGGCCTGATGTTCAAAGGTCACTCCTGGACTTGGGAGGTTATTGGGGGCTGGAAATTAAACAAGGGTTTACTGCTCATAAAGCAAGCACCCTACACACTATATTATTAATCTCTTTGATGTCAGTGCTTTATTTTTTAATTTCTTGTATTAGCAGAGTATGAAAACAACCTGTTTATGTTTGTCAAAATATGTGGATCAATTTAGGTGATTTATGGCATGAAAATGTACGCAATATTATAGAATAATTTAACTATGCAAACAATAATTTTGTAATGAAACATTTATATTAAAATATCTTGAGTGCTTTCTTTTGTAAAATACCCAAGGTTTTATTGTAGAAAAAGTGCCACTGACTTTATTTGTGATGGTACAAGAATACTATTGATCACTTGACATTCCGTTATTAGTTGATTTGCTCCAGTGGGCACCAGGAACGTTCCCATTTGTCCCTGTCACATGCCACTTATCCCAATGGCATCTGCTTGCTCCAGGAATACGAAGAGCATTAAACTATTCATTCAGGATCTTGACAAAAACGCTGACCATCTTGTAGGTGGGCGGCAACATGATCTTCTGATGTCCCATGAGATCTAGTAGGTAATGGCTCTTTCAAGTGGTCTTCTCCAAGTTGCATTATGTTGGATGACAGACTGTTGGATGACAGGCTTAGCTAGCTTGGGAGCTTTGCTGTTTACATGTTCTTAAGCCAAGGTTCATTCTAATGAGATCTCTTTTCTATGTAAACACTGATAGAGGGTGTGACAGTTACAGAAGTCATCTTGACTCTGAATAACATCCGACTTATTATCATACATCTACTAAGACTTCTAAGTTATCTAAATTAGAAACAGTTCCTCTTTATATTCACTGCACCCAGCTTGGGACAGTTAGAATTTACCAGGAGACTACCACCCTGACTACGTTGAGAAGCTGTTTAGGGTTCTTTTCTGACAGGACCCTCCCTGTCAACAGGACTACTTTGATGTATATAAGGGGACTGACTTGAGGCACTCCCCCCTTCGCCTTCTTTTGGGCAGGACGGTGGTCGGATCCTGATTGGAATTTTGGGATGACAGAGATATCGGTCAGGCAGAACTGTTGAGTGAATATGATGTGGTCAATTTCATTGTGGGACTGTCCACCAGGAGAGTCCCATGTCCAACATTTCGCTTCAACCTTCTGGAACTGTGAGTTCCCATGAATGGTCTTGTTGGACATGATGAACTCATAGTCTCTCACCCTGTCCATTCAATTCTAGGACATGGGTCCTGATGTGGAGCTCTTCAGCCCATCTGCTTGGTCCTATATTGGTATTAAAATCACTATGATCTTGTAGAAGGTGTGATCTTCTCTATAGAACTTCTCCAGTTCCATGTAGAATTTCTCAATTTCTTCTTCCTTGTATGTGGATGTTGGTGCGTAGACAAAGAAGATAGAATCTGCTGGCAGTGAGCCTCATCTCTTCAAGTGTAATTGTCCTATCCAGGTTCTTAGGCATTAAATGAATTAATGCTCATGGTCTGGTTTTGTTGATAAGGACACTGACACCACCGACTCCTCTTTCATCACATGTTTCGAGGAACGATTATTCTCTAGTATTGAAACACATGTGATGTGATTAATGCCTTCTATCTTGGTCAGACCAATGATGGAGTACTTGATCTTTCACACTTGCACCATCAGGTCCTAGATTTATGGTTCTGAGACCAGCATCAAAAGTACAGACAGTTATTTTCGTCCTTCATTTTTGCAGCCTAGTTTGGCCCTAAGATTTATCAGTTTCTCCTTGCTCAACCTTCTTAGTACTGCTGTATTTAGGGCTAAAAATATTATTAAACTATAAAATTAATACATGTATATCAAATTATATAATTTGTTTTTGCATGTTAGGTCACTGATGAAAGAAGTGAATTTTATTGCTATTTCTCTGAATACTAGAAGCTACTTTACTGATACAAGTGAAGTTACTACCTAATTTATTATGCTCTTAGCACTAAGATATAATTAGTGTTTATCTAAATTTAAAAATGGTCAATGAATTTAATTTTTATATTAAATACATTTTAAAAATATTCTTAGATTTCCAATTCAGCTTTCGACTATTTATCAATTAATTAAAAATATGTTAGTATTCACAGTAGTGGTGAAACACATGAAAAAACATTGCAGATTGGAAATCCATTCTTCAGAATAGACCAATAACATTTGGGAGGAAATAGTTAATTAAAACGATTTTAATCCCAGAATAGCTGAACAAAGCGTAAAATATATGTGAACACTACTTACATCTGTTAAGAAAATAAAAAAGGTATTTTCTCTTGTTTTGGGGTGGTGGTGGGATCTTGGGCTGAACCTGGTTCTGCTTAGGTGTTCTTATAAGCTTTATGCTCAGGGATAACTCTTGTGGTGTCAGGGGACCATATGTGGGGTGGGCTCAAATCCAGGCACACTACACAAGTGCCCAAAAGGTATTTTCTCTTTGATTTTGAAAAAAAAAACATAAAATAAAGATGAATATGTTTGGTCATTAATTATCTTATAAAATATCTTGAATGCTACACAAATATATAAAATAAGAAAACATTATGAGAATATACATATTCTCATGATACTATATATATATATATATTATTTTATGAATGTATTCAATAAATTGCATATATATTATACCATTATAATATACATTATTTGTAGTTATATTTTGTTGCAGAGCTACTCTAAGAGCCTCTGCATCAGCTCTGAATTGCTGCCTACAAATCAGTTCATAGATAAGGGGGGTAGTCTAAATGTGGCAGTTTATCTGACCATGTGTTCTGTACTAGCTGGTATAAATATTCTCTCATATTGCCACAATCATCGTGGGACTAGCAAGATCTTACCAGCATATTTGCCTGGCCACGTTGGATCCCTAAATAATTAGACCAGAGAGAAATGCTGTTTGCCTCCAAGCAAGCAATCATGGCTCCCTAATAACTCAAAGGCAAATAAATACAAAACTACCGAAAAGTAGTCGAGACTAGTGAAGGCTTGGAGAAATATTTAACTGGTACTAGTATTAGACTTTGGTACAGAAACAAGCCATCTCGGAAATCCCCTTCGCTACCCAATAAAGGCTTTTCCAGGCAGATCTTGACTCAAGACATTAGCATATAAAAGGGCCTAGGTGAGGTGGTGGGAAAAATTACCTGAGAGCATTTGACCCTCCCTGCTTTCCATAATAGTGGGAGGTCTGAGTTGCAGGGGTATAAAACTAGATTGCTTCCTCTCTCTTTGCTCTCTTTTTGGGCTCTCTGTGAGCTCGCACCCTTCTTGGGAGTCTTGTCTTTGTCTCTTTACAGGGTCTTGTCTTTGTCCTCTTTACAGGGTCTTTACACATGGTGGCTGCCATTTTGGCCTACATGTGGCTGGGGTTCGAGCCAGGAATCCTAAGAACAAGGTTTTTCCTATTGTGGATTTCGTATGCCTGAACCTGTAATAAGTAAAGCATTTTTTTTTTTTTAATTTTTTTTATTTTTACAATTACAAAGATATACAATTAAAAAGTTCATATTTGGGTTTTGGTCATACAGTGTTCCAGCACCCATCCCGCCACCAGTGCCCATCTCCCACCACCAATGCCCCCGGTTCCCTCCCCCCTCCTCCAGCCCTCCTCTATGGCAGGTCCTTTATTTCTTTCCGTTTCTCTCTCTTTCTCTTTTCCTTTCCCTCCAGACTATGGATTACAGAACATACATTAAAGGGTTGTCATGTGTATCTTTTTGCCTCTATTTAATGCTCAGTTCTAGGTTGGCATTAGTACCCTCGACAATTGTTAGCACACTGTTCCATTTTCTGTCTTACCTAGCCTCTGACTCCCACATGTTTGTGATAATTTCCACCTTTGACAAGACGTCCTGATATATGTTTCACTTGACCTTGGATATTGGTATCATAATATGTACATATATATTTATGTTATGCAGATAAATGCAGTCATTCTGTATCTGTCTCTCTCCTTCTGTCTAATTTCGCTCAACATAATCTTCTCCATGTCCATCCATTTATAGGCAAATTTTATAACTTCATTTTTCCTAACAGCTGCATAGTATTCCATTGTGTAGATGTACCAAAGCTTTTTTATCCAGTCATCGATTTTCAGGCACTCTGGTTGCTTCCAGATTCTGGCTATTGTGAATAATGCTGCTATGAACAAAAAGTAGGGATGGTGTTTCCGCTGCGTATTTTTGGTTTCCCAGAGTAGATTCCCAGGAGTGGTATGGCTGGGTCAAATGGGAGTTCAATTTCTAGTCTTTGGAGGAATGTCCATATTTTTTTCCAAAAAGGCTATACCAGCCGGCATTCCCACCAACAATGGATGAGTGTCCCCTTTTCCCCACATCCATGCCAGCACTTGTTGTTCTTGCTCTTTTGAATATGTGCCAGTCTCTGTGGTGTAAAGTGGTATCTCATTGTTGTTTTGATTTGCATCTCTCTGATGATTAGTGATGATGAGCAATTTTTCAGATGTTTTTGGCCATTCGAATTTCTTCCCTTGCTGAAGTTTCTGTTCATATCTTCTCCCCATTTTTTGATGGGATTGTTTGTTTTCTTCTTGTAAAGTTCTATCAGTGCCTGCTATATCCTGGATATTAACCCCTTATCAGATGGGTATTGGGTGAATATTCTTTCCCATTCTGTGGACTGCTTTTGTATCTTAGTCACTGTTTCTTTTGAGGTGCAGAAGCTTTTTAGTTTCATGTAGTCCCATATGTTTATCTTTTCTTCTAGTTGCTTTATTAGTGATGTTTCACCTTTGAAGATGCCTTTAGCTTCAATGTCGTGGAGGGTTTTTCCTATATTTTCTTCAATGTACTTTATGGATTCAAGTCTGATATTCAGATCTCTTATCCATTTTGATCTTATTTTTGTGTATGGTGTTAGACACAGGTCCAAATTCATTTTTTTTCATGTTGCTGGCCAGTTTTCCCAACACCACTTGTTGAAGAGGCTTTCCTTAATCCATTTTAGACTCCCTTGCACCTTTATCAAAGATTAAATGATCATGTCTTTGAGGTTGGTTGGTGTCAGAATACTCAATTCTATTCCATAGGTCCACAGGTCTGTTTTTATTTCAATACCATGCTGTTTTAATTACTACTGCCTTGTAGTACAGTTTGAAGTTGGGAAAGGTGATGCATCCCATCTTCTTTTTTCCCGAGGATTGCTTTAGCTATCCTTGGGGTTTTATTGTTCCACACAAATTTTAGGAATATTTGGTCAATTTCTTTGAAGAATGTCATGGGTATCCTTATAGGGACTGCATTGAATCTGTACAGAGCTCTAGGGAGTATTACCATTTTGACAATGTTGATTCTCCCCATCCATGAGCAGGGAATATGTTTCCATTTCCTTGTGTCCTCTTTTATCTCTTAGAGCAATGTCTTGTAGTTTTCTTTGTACAGGTCCTTTACACACTTGGGTAGGTTGATTCCTAGGTATTTGATTTTCTGTGGCACAATTGTGAATGGAATTGTTTCCTTAATATCCCTTTCTTCTTTTTCGTTATTTGTATATAGGAAAGCCACCGACTTTTGGGTGTTAATTTTGTATCCTGCCACTCTACTATATGTGTCTATTGTTTCTAGGCGTTTTTTGGTAGAGAGTTTAGGGTTCTCTAGGTATAATTTCATGTCATCTGCAAATAATGATAGCTTGACTTCTTCCTTGCCTATCTAGATGCCCTTGATGTCCTTTTCTTCTCTGATTGCTATGGCAAGTACTTCCAGTACTATATTAAATAAAAGAGGTGAGAGTGGGCAACCTTTTCTTGTCCCTGATCTCAGGGGGAAGGTAGTAAAGCATTTTAAAACTGCATCAGATTCCTGAGTCTTCATCCATTCCCCAACGGCTTCGAGGGTAGAAGGGAACTCACTTCCTGGAACTGTTGGGGACCCCAACAGCGTCACTGACAATATATGGATCATATTATTACATAATATATTATATATATAGATTATTCTCATGATCTATGAGAATATATATACTCATAATCTATGAGAATCGCACTTGATCATTTGAATCCCGTTATTCATTGATTTGCTCGAGCGGGCGCCATTAACATATCCATTGGACCCTATCATGTGCCAATGTAGCCCAAGGGCATCTTGTTGATTCAAGAATATGAAGAGTCTCAAACTGTTTCTTCAGGGTCTTGACAAGGAGTCTGACCATCTTGTAGGTGGGCGGCCACGTGATCTTTTGATATCCCGTTGGATCCAGCTGGTAATGGCTCTAGTCCAGCGGTGGTCTCCAAATCACATTAGAAGTCCAGCCCATCTGATTTTCGATGCCTTGGCAAATGAGACAGCATCCCTGATTCTGGAATAGCAACGGAGGTCAGAACTCCGGATTCCTTGTCTCACTTGAGTGAGGCATGATATTCCAAGCATAGCTCTTTTGAGTCCTTTCTGGGGAGACCCAAATAGCATTCTCATCCTGCTTTCTTAGGGCCCAGGTTTCTGAGGCATATGTTAATGCAGGGACAATGGTGGAGTTGAAGAAATGTGCCCAGAAACCGAGGTTCTTCATAGTTTTAACTATTTCCTCAATTCCTTTGAAGGCATTCCAGGCTGCTCTCTTCCTCCTGCGCAGCTCATGTTTCAGGTCGTTCATCATGTTGACTTCTCAACCTAGGTACACATAACTGCTGCATTCACAGATGTTTGTTCCATTGAGAGTGAATGGGGCCTCAGGAATTAGTTCATTTTTTATGAACATAGTTTTCTTTAGATTCAGCTGTAGACCTATCTTTCCACATTCTCGGTCAAAGTCAGCCAGCATTAGTGCCACTTGGCTAATGTTTGGTGTTATTAGAACGATGTCATCAGTGAAGTGGAGGTGGTGTAGTTGCCAACCATCTATCTTCACTCCCATTCCTTCCCATTCTAATTGCCGCATGATGTTCTCGAGGGTGCTGCTGAAGAGTTTTGGTGAAATGGTATCACCCTGTTGAACCCCTCTTTTGACATCAATGATCACTTCTTGTAGAATGGTAAGATCCTGTTGGTGAATTCGTAATACAGCTCATAGAGGATCTTGATGTATTGGGTTTGAACACCCTGTTTGGCTAGGGCTTCGATGACTGCTTCAGTTTTCACAGAATCAAAGGCTTTCTGTAAATCAATGAACATTGACAGAGCGGCATCTTGTATTCCCTACAAACCTCAATGAGCTTGGTTACTGTGTGGATATGGTCGATTGTGCTGAATCCTTTCCGAAGCCTGCTTGCTCGCATGGTTGTCCTTCATCTAGTGTTCTGCTAATCCTGTTCAGGATGACTCATGTAAACATCTTGTAGATGACGGACAGCAGGCAGATGTGGCGATAGTTGCTGATGTCGTGAATGTCTCCCTTCTTGAACAGTAGAACTGTCCTGCTGGTTTTCCATTGGGATGCTACCTTGCATTCTGACAGGCAGCATGTGAAGAGCCGAGTCAGTGTATTGATGAGTACCGATGGCAGATTCTTCAGGTGTTCAGGTCTGACTTTGTCTGGGACTGGTGCTGTTCCCTTCTTTACCTACGAGATGGCATGTCGGATTTCAGAAGGGAGACCATTGGGAAGGACATACCCATCCTGTGGAATTTGGTATGTGGGCAGGTGGATGTGGCTATCAAAGAGATTTGAATAAAGTCATGGATAATCTTCTTTGGTATAATCACTTCTTTGGTAGAATAAAAGAATTCATTTGTTAGGCATTCAAATGAATCAATGTTGACGGCCATTGCCTTTTTTATAAGATATGATAGATCCATCAGGGCATCGGAGGGCAGTCATCTTGGTCTTATAGTTGGCGAAGGACAGGCGTGCGGTGCTAATGCTTTTCCCGGCTTCTGCTGCATCTTCCAGTATTCTGCTCTTCTGTCTTTTAGGTCTTCTTTTTTTCACTTCTCTGCACCATTTAGCAAGCTTAGACTTTAGCATTTGGTCTCCTGAAGCTCGCACCTGTCACATTGGCAAATGAGCTCGAGAGTTTCTGAAGACAGGCATCCTTTTTTCTTTCTCTCTCTCGGCATTCTTTGCACAATCATGGAGGTGCTAAACCAGTCGGCTGTATTCTTCATCGATGTCGTCAATGGTTGTATTTTCCCAAGTTGCTACCATGGTGCCAAAGAGTTCCCAATTGGTGATCATTCTGGGAGTTCTCTTCTTAAACTTTGCAGCCTTTTCTCCCTGTTGCGGGAAGTAGAATTTTGCATGAAGGAGACGGTGGTCCGATCCTGTTTGGAATTTGGGGACGACAGCTACATCGGTCAGACAAAACCGTCGATTGAAGATTATGTGGTCAATTTCATTGTGGAACTGTCCGCCAGGACATTCCCATGTCCAACGTTTACTTCAGCCTTCTGGAACTGTGAGTTCCCGTGAATGGTCTTGGTGGACATGATGAACTCAGATAGTCTCTCACCCTGTTCGTTCCATTCTAGGCCATGGGTCCCGATGTGGAGTTCTTCAGCCGATCTTCTTGGCCCTATCTTGGCATTAAAATCACCGACTATGATCTTGTAGAAGGTGTGATCTTTTTTATAGAACTCCTCCAGTTCCATGTAGAATTTCTCAATTTCATCTTCTTTGTATGTGGATGTTGGTGCGTAGACAATGAAGATAGAAATTGCTGGCAGTGGGGCACAACTCTTCAAGTGTAATCATCCTATCCAGTTTGTTAGGCATTCAAATGAATCAATGTTGACAGCCATGTTCGTGTTGACAAGGACACCAATGCAACCGATGCCTCTTTCGTCACATGTTCCAAGAACAATTCTTCTCCGGTGTCAAATACAGCATGATGTGACTGATGCCTCCTTGTCTCAGTCAGACCAATGACGTCGTACTTGATCTTTTGCGCTTGCACCATCAGATCCTCAATATATGCTTCTGATGCCAGCGTATGCATTGAAAGTACAGACAATCATTTTAATCCTTCTTCATTTTGTCAGACTAGGATAGCCGTGAAATTTTGTAAGGCACTGCTTGTTTGCCTTTCTTACTGCTGCCATATTAAGGGCTCATTCGGGCTCAGGAAAATAAACACTTTTGTTACTGGTTTTGGCATATCGAACACGCATCGGACAGCTTGCCAGGCTTTGCCATGTGGGCGCTATACTTTCATTACTTTGCGGGGCTCTCTCAGAGGGGTGGGTAGAATATTCAAAAGAAATTTGGAGGTAAATCGTGAGCCGCATCGGCATCGCGCAACCGGGAAAGCTGGTTTCTGATCTGCCGGGTGTACCTGTGTCTGTGGCTCAAGCATTCCTGGGCTTGAAATACTCTCCTCTGAAGGGTGGGTCTCTGCTGGTTGGATCCTTGTAGGCTGGGTTTCTGACAAGCCAGGCTGGAGACTGGATTAATCTGTTGGGTGGAGATCTTAAGAGCTGCGGAGTGTGGATGGTGAAGATCTCTGCCAGCAAGGTGTGGGTACTTCTCTGGGGTCTTCCGAGGCTCCATCGGGATGGTGGGCTCGGGTTGAAGTTGAGATATGAGAATATATATATTTTCATAATAGTCAAATTTATATTTGAAACAGTGTGCATAAAATTTAAAGAATGATAATAATATAACTCTTTAATAGGTAAAAGTGATTTGACTTAGATTATAACTACACAGGTCAATGAGGCTTTAAATTCTATACCATGTCATTGTGAGTTGTTTAATTGAGCAAAGTTGTCTTCAGTTCTTCTCTATTGCCTTGGCGCTATCTCATTCTCGTGTGAATGCAATTTTGGACACCACCATTTTAAAAGTAGAATTAAAATCTGTATTTAATATTAATTCTTTATTTGGAGGTGTTTAAAAGAGTATGCCTCCCAGACGGCAAGCCTGGCAAGCTGCTCGTATTATATTTGATATGCCAAATACCAGTAACAATTATATTAGGTCATTCCCATGACCTAATTTAATGGTTTGAGGCTCTTTATGTTCCTGTAGCAAGCCCATGCCCTTGACTTTACTGGCATGAGACAGGACATATGGAGATATTACTGGTGCCCGCTCTAGCAAATAGATGATGAACAAGAAGATCGTGATTGAGATCGTGATTTAATATTAATTCAGTGTTATTTACAGATAATCTTCGACTCCAACTTAAACATTATGCTTGTAGGCAAGTTTACGCTTGTGGAGTTCAGTTTACATTAAACTGAAGATGTAATCAATTATTCAGTACTATTGTGACAACATTAAAAGCTGTGTTTCAGATGCCCATGGAATCGGGTAGCAGCATCTTTTTGGTAATTTTATTTAGTATTCCTGCTGTGGCACCACAGTTAATGCTCACATACTTCTCTCTGCAATGAATTTAGTCAGGTTGTCAGCTGACAAGTTGATGCCTTTTGTCATTAGAGTTCACTTGATCACTTGATCACTTGTCATTAGAGTTATAATTTTTAAGTACAAGGAGGGTATTTAAATTCCCTTGTAAGCAACAGTGTGACTGAGCCCCCTTCTATGGGTGGGGGAGAGAAATCATTTCAAGCATAGAGACTAGAAAGTGCCAACATTCAACATTATATGAGAAAGGGAGTGGGCATTCTTGATGTTTATACACCAGATACAATGGAACTGTTTGGGATGCTTTAAGTATTGTGCTCTTAGGGATATGAAATGTATCAGAGGATTTTAAAAGGGCTGAGAAAGTGTCTCTAGTTGCAGTGTGAATAATGGACTAGCAGAGAATACAAAAGCAAGCAGGCAATTTAGCAGACATAGTGCAAATCTATTGAAGAGAAATGTCAGTCACTGGTACAGGGTGGTATCAATGGAGCAAATAAGAGTGAGTGCATTTGAATTATGTTCTAAAGACAAAAGTCATAGGCCTGGTGGACTGACTGCTGAATGTCTGTTTCTGATTGACATTTGCAAATGAGGCTCATCTTCAGAGTGCTGTATTCAGCACCCATCAGGTCCCCGCACACTTGCTGAGGAAGCCAGGGCACAGCATTTTCTGAAATTGCTCAAGGATGAGGCCACACACTTCTGCAAATGTTATTTCTCGATACAAAGGGTACAAGAGATAAAATAGACAATCTGCAAGAATTTGGGGTGAAATATATATGAAAATTGAGGAGACCCATAACTGCAGCAACAAGTTGGAGATAACTGAAATCTTAAAATCAATACAAATATGAGTCATCACCTGCTTAAACCTCCTGGTGATTATCACTGCATCACTGTATCACTGTCTTCCCATTCATCATTGATTTACCGAGTGGGCACCATTAATATTTCCATATGTCCTGTCTCATGCTAGTAGAGCCCAAGGGCACCTGCTTGCTCCAGGAACATAAAGAGCCTCAAACCATTCCATCAGGTCATGGGAATGAGGTCTATAATTGTTACTGGTATTTGGCATATCAAATACGACACGTGTAGCTTGCCAGGCTCTGCTGTGACTTACCTGGTGATTAATTACACATATATGTAATATTATATAATATTTGTAGTAGTATCACTGTCTTCCCTATTGTTCATCAATTTGCTTGAGCGAGCACCAGTAACATCTCTGTAGGTCCTGTCGCAAGCAAGTGTAGCCGAAGGGCATCTGCTTGATCCAGGGACAGGAAGAGCCTCAAACCATACTTCAGGTCATGGAATTGAGGTCCATAATTGTTACTAGTTTTTGGCATATCAAATAAAATATATAGTAGTATGTTAGTGTAATATATATATTTCCTATTTAATATCCATCACAGCAATTTTACTTCAGAATCTGTAGGGGAAAGATTTTTACCTACTAACACTCTAGTTTTCTCATGAATATCTCGAGCAGTTTTGTCCCCTGCCTCTGATTAGCTTAGAAATAAGGAGCTTTACAAAGAATGAGTATCTCTGAAGACCATCAAATTATTTTCTTGCCTGTTTTAAACACAATAAGAGAATTTTCTTTTATAAATATATATATTTTTTTCTTATTAGCCAACAGGATCCCTATGGATTAGCAGCATGGGTTCCTGGCCAAAGTTCAATATTTGATTGCTCTACTCAATTTGAAGTCTTTACTTTCTAAGTGGTAATAATTTGTCTTTTGTAAATGCATTGCCCAGAAAATAATCATTCTCAAAGTTGCAAAACTGAAGCATGAGTTTAGAAAGAGTTTGAAACAATAATGTTCTCTGTGTATTTGTCCTTTCCTGCATTTTCTTTAAAATAATCCATCGTGTTACAAGGTGTGCATGGAAGCACTTTTAAAAAGGAAAAGAGATATATAAAAAGGAACTTTCATCCTAAAGAGCAAAGTAAAATAGTAAGCAGCAAGCAGTGAGTGCGGCAGCACACAAACCCCAGCTAAGCTTCTGCTCTCTAGGCATAAATATTTGAAAAGTGAAAAACAACACTTCCCAACTAAAAGGCTCGACTGTTGGGGAACTGAAAACTGAAGCGAAGTTCATCACTCTCCAAAGCCCACTGCAACTCTCAAAGTAGGACGAGAAAGAATGATAAGAGGGAAGTGAACGTGGAAATTCCAGCACAAGCCCAATGCTGCGGTAGCCTTCATATTTCTTGAGCAGTAGCTCTGCGCATAGCCCCGCATCCACCAGCAGTCATGAGTCATTGCTGCCGCCAGTGCACTGCTTTGCTAGTTCCAAAGAGACGAGCAGGGTCCTCGTCACCGAACTTTCCCAGGCTCCTCACTGACAAGCTTGGACATCTCCTGAATGCCTTTCTTCATTGTTAGGACCTAACACACCATCATATTTGTAATATATTTGTAATATTTTGTAAAATAAATATTTGTAATATTTGTAATATTACAAATAAATAAATATTTGTAATATTTTGTCAAATATGAGGTTTACACTCATATTGAATGTAAACCTCATATTTGACGTTTGGTGGGAGGGTTTTAGCAAAAATATATCCTGCATAATTCTCCTAAATTTGACAAAAGCCCTCAAGACCATAGACCTGGACATTTGACTAGCCAAATGGGTTCCAATCTGAGAATCCAGTAGTCTCCGTTTACTCGGGCCACCTAACTTAAAACTATAGAAATGCTTGTCCAGATGAGAACGGCTAAATACTTTGGAAACATAAAGTCTATGTCCAAACATGCAATGTTCTCTTATGCAATGTTTTAATGGAAAGTAACTATATCCAACAGTGGATGAATTTTACCAGCTAACTACAGAATGAATTCATTCCCACAAAAATACGATCCGGAGCATGGTTTTTACAGAATAATTCCAAATAAGGAAAACATAAAGCAATGCTCTTAGTCAAATGGTGTAATACCTTTGTGGAGAGCAAATGGAAGAATATTCTGTAAGGCTTCTGAAATTCTAGTTATAGATATATGTTCTAAAAATACAGGTTGTAAGTTATCTCTTAATCAATATTTAATGAATGCTGGAGGTTTGTTAATGCATCATCTAACAAACAAATTTTAGTAATCTTAAATTCAAGGCAAAGAGTACTAAATACTAAGTAGACTATTTCCACCTAAGGGTATGATCTACCAGGAAGAGTAAGCTCAACAAAAAACTAGGTAGAGCAAGTTTTCTTTGTTTTCAAATTTAAATTCCTTGGAACATAACATTAGTAAGTTTTTATTTCTCTAGATAAGTATAAGGTTGCATTTAAAACTTAGAATTGGTTATTTAAACGCTACAGGTATATAATTAATTTAAAACAATTAAATTAAAATATAATAGATTTCTGTATAAATATAAGCTTATTTGCTCATGTTATTCTCTGATTATATGTGGAGATATAGATTGTATTTAAAATCTTTTAATTTAGTTGAAGACAATTTCTTTTCATCTTTTAATTCATTCCCTTTCATTAAAAACTCAAATAGTAAGGAATATAATGTCAAGGTCTCTCAATATACTTATATATCAAATATATTGCCATTTTTGTCTAGTTCATAAGCCAAAAATGTATTTTCAGTCAGAAAATGATACACACTGAACCTGAATTTTCCTAAGACCTAATAAACTCCAATATCAACTCATATCAGTTAATGTATAGGCAGGGGTTATTAAAATTTTAATATACCTTTTTTACCAAATATCTTAGTTCAAGTTGATTTAATTAACTAAAATTATTAATTCATTAATTCATTCAGGGACCATATCTCCCAAGTGTGTGGAGTTTTGTAATCTAAGAAACATAAACTTAAGCCATGAATGAGCTTAAATAGCTCTGTTTATTAGACACGCCAACTTATATTCTTTGCACTAAAATCGGAGTTTAAAACTTTTTGGTAATTGATCATAGTCTAAACTCTTACAGTAGGCTTTATTAATTCACTGAAAAATTGATAGTTAAAACTTATATATTGATTTCTTTGTTATAAAAAACTTAACTTAATTTTTTTATTTGAAAAAAAGTGTCAAAGGGTGTAATAAGTGGAGTGCAAGATTTGCATTTGCCCATGACTGACCTTGGTTCCATTGCTGGAACCGCCTCTGGTCATTTGAGAACAAGCTAGTAGAAAGCCCTGAAACTAACTAGAGTGGCTCAAAGACAAATGAAAAAAATCTATTCATTGCACAATTTATTTAAATTTAGATTTGTCAAATCATTTGAACATTAAAGAGTTTTCAAGTTGCCTTCATTGTGAAACAATGAATTTTGTCATTTAGTTTTCTATGATTTTGTATTTGAGGGGGCATTGCCAGCAATGCTCTCAGGGCTTGTTCCCAGCTATCAGCTCAGACCCATCCTGGCAAGGTGCGGGCGATCATGAGGGACACCAGGGTTCAAACCCAGGTAGTGTACATACAAGGCAAGCACCCTAGACACTGTGCTATTGCTCTGACACCCAGTGAATTTCACTATCAATTTAATGATTTGTATTCCTATAGACCATAGTCTACTCCTTCTTTCAAATAAACTAGAGCTATAGAGTATTTCTTAGGTTGCAGTATATTGGGTAATAGTTCTTACCTACAGTTTCCTTAAGCCCCTCGAGGTGTTGCAGGTATGACTGCTATCTATGTCCAGCCGAGTCAGCAGGAGGCAGACAGGAGACAGGTTTTTCTAGACCCAGGATTCTGCCCCATTGGCCCAAGATGGTGGATGGTTAATGGTCTGATAGAAAAAGACTGGGCCAGCTAGGATGAATCTAGAGCCATGGCAGAGCCTGGCAAGCTACCTGTGGTGTATTCAATATGTCAAAAACAGTAACAATAATGGACCTCATTCCCAGAGAATGGAGATGTTACTGACTCCTATTCAAGCAAACTGTTGGACAATGGGAAGACCAGTATTGCTATTGCAATCAGGGTTATTTCTCTTTGGCAAAATTTTAACCAATTACTGTCTTTGGTTAAAATTATGGTTAAAATAAAGAGAAGTTATTTATTTGTAAATTTTAGAGCTAGAAATCCTGCATACCTCATTTGCTATTGTATGCATTAAAATTTTATAATTGGTTATATGTTGTTTTCAAATATTAAACTATATTAAATATATGTGATGTAAAATTATAAAGCTGTCTTTTTTCATGCCTATCATTTAAAAAATTTCTGGAAATTTCAGAAAAATTATATCATCAAAAAATATCATGTATTTTGTGCCTATATATTTTATTTAACTCTGACCTGTGCTTCTGATCTTCCATATTTGACTTCAATGTTAGGATTCTCTATAAAAAGGACAAAGTCAGAAACAGCAGCAAGTGAAAGTGAGGACCTGTGCCAAAAAGAGAAAACAGAGTTGGCTGTGTTTGTGTGTTTGTGTGTGTGTGTTTGTGTGTGCACGTGCATATGTATGAGAGAAAGCACTAGAGACAAGACAGAGAGAAAACCAAAGAGAGACAGCAGTCGGGAAACGGGAACAGAGAGGATTGACAGAAAAAAGAGAAGGGAAGATTTATCTAAGCGCTTAATGATGTATCAGTGATTGATCCCAATTTTTTCAAATAACTCAAGCTTTAATGATGACAAGGTGAAACTTTTTATATAATATTATTAGACAGTTGAGACACAGATACACCCGGCAGAGCAGAAACCAGCTTTCCCCGTTGAACCCCCTGCATTCCATGGACCACAAGAGCAACTTCCGACCTGAGTCCACCATCCCGATGGAGCCTTGGAAGAGCCCAGAGAAACCCCCCACAACTTGCTGGCAAGATCTTCACAATCCACACTCCTCAGCTCCTAAGATCTCCACCCAGCAGATTAATCCAGTCTCCAGCCCAGCTTGTCAGAAACCCAGCCTACAAGGACCCACCCTGCAGAGACCGCCCTTCAGAGGAGAGTATTTCAAGCCTAAAAATGCTTGAGCCTAAGACACTGATACACCCAGCAGAGCAGAAACCAGCTTTCCCAAGATTTACCTCCAAATTACCATGAATATTCTACCCACCCCTCTGAGAGAGTCCCAAAGTAATGAGAATATAGCGCCCGCACGGCAGAGCCTGGCAAGCTGTCCGATGCATGTTCAATATGCCAAAACCAGTAACAGAAAGGTTTATTTTCCTGATCCCGAAAGAGCCCTTAATACGGCAGCAGTAAGAAAGGTGAACAAGCAGTGCCTGATAAAATTTCATGGTCATCCTAGGCTGCCAAAATGAAGGACTAAAATGGCTGGCTGTACTTTCAATGCACGTACGCTGGCATCAGAAGCATATATTGAGGATCTGATGGTGCAAGCACAAAAGATCAACCACGACATCATTAGTCTGACTGAGACAAGGAAGCGTCAATTGCATCGTGCTGTATTTGACACCGGAGAAGAATTGTTCCTTAGAACTTGGGATGAAAGAGGTGTCAGTGGCGTTGGTGTCCTTGTCAACACGAACATGGCCGTCAACATTGATTCATTTGAATGCCTAACAAACGATTACACTTGAAGAGATGTGACCCACTGCCAGCAATTTCTATCTTCATTGTCTACGCACCAACATCCACGTACAAAGAAGATGGAATTGAGAAATTCTACATGGAATTGGAGAAGTTCTATAAAAAGATCACGCCTTCTACAAGATCATAGTCGGTGATTTTAATGCCAAGATAGGGCCAAGAAGATCGGCTGAAGAACTCCACATCGGGACCCATGGCCTAGAATGGAACGAACAGGGTGAGAGACTATCTGAGTTCATCATGTCCACCAAGACCATTCACGGGAACTCACAGTTCCAGAAGGCTGAAGTAAACGTTGGACATGGGAATGTCCTGGCGGACAGTTCCACAATGAAATTGACCACATAATCTTCAATCAACGGTTTTGTCTGACCGATGTAGCTGTCGTCCCCAAATTCCAAACAGGATCGGACCACCGTCTCCTTCATGCAAAATTCTACTTCCCGCAACAGGGAGAAAAGGCTGCAGAGTTTAAGAAGAGAACTCCCAGAATGATCACCAATTGGGAACTCTTTGGCACCATGGCAGCAACTTGGGAAAATACAACCATTGGCGACATCGATGAAGAATACAACCGACTGCTTCAGCATATCCATGATTGTTTGAAGAATGCTGAGAGAGAGAAAGACACAAAAGGACGCTTGTCTTCAGAAACTCTTGAGCTCAATTGCCAACGTGGAAAGGCGTGAGCCTCAGGAGACTAAATGCTAATGTCCAAGCTTGATAAATGGTGCAGAGAAGCGAAAAAAGAAGACCTAAAAGAAAGAAGAGCAGAAATACTGGAAGATGCAGCAGAAGCTGGGAAAAGCATTCACACCGCCCGCCTTCCCTTCACCAACTATAAGACCAAGATGACTGCCCTCCGATGCCCTGATGGATCTATCACAACTTCCAGAAAGGCAATGGAGAAGATTATCCAGGACTTCTACTCAAGTCTCCTTGATAGCCACATCCACCTGCCCACATACAAATTCCACAGGATGGATATGTCATTCCCAAAATTCTCCCTTCTGAAATCCAACATGCCATCTCCTTGCTAAAGAAGAGAACAGGCCCAGACAAAGTCATACCTGAACACCTGAAGAATCTGCCATCAGTACTCATCAATACACTAGCTCGGCTCTTCACACGCTCCGTGTCCGAAAGCAAGGTGCCCTCCCAATGTAAAACCAGCAGGACAGTTCTACTGTACAAGAAGGGAGACATTCATGACATCGGCAACAATCGCCCCATCTGCCTGTTGTCCATCATCTACAAGCTGTTTATAAGAGTCATCCTGAACAGGATTAGCAGAACACTAGATGAAGGACAACCATGCAAGCAAGCAGGTTTCTGGAAAGGATTCAGCACAATTGACCATATCCACACAAAACCAAGCTCATTGAGGTTTTTAGGGAGTACAAGATGCCCCTCTGTCTCACGTTCATTGATTTACAGAAAACCTTTGATTCTGTGGAGACTGAAGCAGTCATTGAAGCCCTAGCCAAACAGTGTTCAAACCCAATGAGCTGTATTATGGATTCACCACCAGGATCTCACCATTCTACAAAGAAGTGATCATTGATGTCAAAAGAGGGGTTCGGCAGGGTGATACCATTTCACCAAAACTCTTCAGTGCCACACTCGAGAATATCATGAGACAATTAGAATGGGAAGGAATGGGAGTGAAGATAGATGGTCGGCAACTACACCACCTCCGCTTCGCTGATGACATCGTTCTAATAACACCAAACATTAGCCAAGCGGCACAAATGCTGGCCTACTTCGACCGAGAATGTGGAAAGATAGGTCTACAGCTGAATCTAAAGAAAACCCTTTTTATGTAAAATGAACTAGTTCCAGAGGCCCCATTCACTCTCAATGGAACAAACATCTCTGAATGCAGCAGTTATGTGTACCTAGGTCAAGAATTCAACATGATGAACGACCTAAAACCCGAGCTGCGCAGGAGGAAGAGAGTGGCATGGAACGCTTTCAAAGGCATCGGAGAAATAACTAAAAGGCCAAAGAACCTCTGGCTCCAGGCACATCTCTTTGACTGCACCATTCTCCCTGCATTAACATACGCCTCAGAGACCTGGGCCCTACGAAAGCAGGATGACAATGCTATTCAGGTCTCCCAGAGAGGAATTGAAAGAGCTATGCTTGGAATATCACGCCTCACTCAAGTGAGAGAAGGAATCCGGAGTTCTGGTTTCCTTCACTAATCCAGAATCAGGGATGCTGTCTCGTTTGCCAAGGCATCAAACATCAGATGGGCTGGACATGTAATGTGATTTGGAGACAACCGCTGGACTAGAGCTGTTACCGACTGGATCCCACGGGATGTCAAAAGATCACGTGGTCGCCCACCTACAAGATGATCAGACTTCCTTGTAAAGACCCTGAAGGAACGGTTTGAGGCTCTTAATGTTCCTGAATCAACCAGATGCCATTGGGCTACATTGGCACATGATAGGGTCCGATGGGAATGTTATGGCGCCCATTCGAGCAAATCGATGAATAACGGAATTCAAGTGATTCAAGTGATATTAGATAGTTGAATAATCATTGTGTAGTGTTATTATCTCCTAAGGTATTTGTCTGAGTATGTGCACAATATCTGCTGAGGTATCAAAAGTGCTGATATAATATTATCCATCAGCTGATTTATTATAGCACCATTGCTGATCTAAAATAATATGTAGATTTAATGGAGAAACGGGGCAAGAAAGTAGCATGAGGCAAGCAGATAGTGAAAGAGTGATAAGTCATAGCAAACAATTTGATGACAAATGTCAGTTAAACGGGTCTCATTCTGCCATGCGTGCAGCAATTCTGAAAAACAAAAAATAAAGAAACATATTCTTATCTCTTGGGTGTTTTTCACCTAGTAGACAATACTGTTATTGTAGATGAAGGCTACTTATCTGCCGATGCTGATCTTTAAACTCTACCCACTGACTTAAAAAAAGACGGAACCATCTGTTTGAATTTATGAACACAATGTAGCTATTGCTCAGTTCATGACTTTTAGGCGTGGCTTACTGTTTTAGTTAATTATTACATGGTCTAAAGAAAGTGTAATAAATCCTCTCATAGGGAGGGTGAAGCAAAGAGTTGATCTTTTACACTTTCTAGGACCATAAATCAGCAATATGTTTTCCAGAGAGCTGCCTGGCTGGAAGACAGATGACTACTGCTGCTTGCTCTATCACAGCCAATACACTCTTAATTGGCAGGCGTGTACATGGATTAAGTCACAGAAAGGAAGTAGAAGTGGGTTCTTGAGAGAGCTATATTTTGGTGGAATCATCCCATGGGACTCTCTATGACACAGCCCAGTAGGAAGACAATTGGCTGTATCCATTCACAGTTGCTTAGAACTAATCTGTTTGATAGGACATTGTCTCTAAGGAATGTCATGACTTTTCAAGCATAGAATATATGGTCCTTTCATCAGCAAGCATCATATCACTGTAGCGGTACTGCAGAGATCTAGGAAAGACTTAATCAGATAAGGCCATTTATTCAAGAATGTTCTTTCTTGGTTAGAAAAGAGTTGCTTATCAATATAAGATCAATTATAGAGCACTCTATAGGAGACCCTGTAAGAACCACAAATCTTTTATTAACTGAAATAATCTTACAAATACTCAAAGGAATGTGATCACCATCAGTGATTTTGGAAACAGCTCTCCAGCTATCAGTGAAGAGAACAGTATTTTAATTGAAGTGTGGTCCATGTCTTGAAAGATCAGTGGGTTGGTTTACTGGAAAGTCAAACCAAATAAGTAAAAGAAAATAAGCCTATCTTAATCACTGTTGTTTATGACCAGATTGCCAAGATAAAATTTAAATGTTTTTCTTATGTAAGGTTGATAAAATTAGCATATAAAAATCTCAGTCTGTGCTGTAATATCTTAAGAAATTAAAATATTTTTTATAAAATGGCAAAAACTTAAATTTCATAAAAAAATGTGTCAATGGAGAAATTTCTATGTTCAGTCAAAGTTGAGGTGATTGAAACATAATGTTGCAAATATGCTTGAGATTAAAAACATCTACCTCACCTACAAACGCATTTGTCATTAGACTCGGCAATTTCAAATAAGTTCAGTTCCTAATTTGAGGAAGTTTTTGACTCACGCTTCCAGGATAAGGAACAGATGACACACCCACCCACAGTGGATAAACTTATTCCACCGCCCACGTCTTCACCACCACTAGATTTGTTTGTTTTGCTTTGAGGGTTACTCACAAGTGTGCTCAGGACTTTGCCTGGCTCTGTGCTCAGAGATCACTCCTGGCTGTGCTCCTGAAAGGACCACATGCAAGGTGAGAACTTTCCCTGCTCTACTACCTGTTCAGTCTGAGCACTAGATACTTATACTCTTATTGGTGGGTGCCAGGATCATTGGTGTGAAGGGTCTGTCAGTATTGTTTTGATTTGCATTTCCCTAACAATATGACCACAAGTACACATCTTCATTTAGCTCTGGGATTTCTGTATGTCTTTATTAAGGAATTGTTTGCTCGGTATCTCTCTCCCTTTTTTGATGGGGTTCTTTGCTCTTTTGACTTTGCTATTAAGTTCTGTGAGAGCTTTATAGATCTTCAGTATTAGTCCTTTGTGAGATGTGCAGTAAAGAAATATTTTCTTCCAGATGGTAGAGTGTCTTTATTCTAGACTGGTGTCTAAGGATGTTTACGTAAGAGCTATTGATCCAGAGCAAACACTGGCGAAAGCAACACACAGTGTCATCTGTCACTTTTCTAGGTCAGGTCTGCATCAGTCCTCTGCTTCGAGGTGTACAATTATGTTAAGGGAGGGACAGCGCTGGGGTCTCAGTGGAAAATTAAACAGCGTCTTTACTCTGTGATTCTAGAAAGAAGATTGAGAGACCCAGTATAGATGATGCCATAATTATCTGCGTGCTGAGATCTTGGTGATAGCTTCTTGCTTCCTCAAAGTGTGTGCTGGGAAGGCAAGAGACAGGCAACGTGCAAGAGAGAAATGCAAATACTCAGGAATTTTGTCATGAAAGGAACACACTTTCACTGCAGTCGCAATCCACTGACTAAAAATAAATCATTTCCTGCTTCAGTCCTGACCTAGCAAGAGTTTGGAAAGCATCACTAAAATATTGAGAGTGAAAGAAAAAGGAGGGAAAATTAACTGTTTTTTAGTTGTGCACATTTGAAAGTTGAAATTGAAAGAGAATTTTAGTGGATTGAATGTCAAAATAAGAACAAAATTTCACTTTATTGAACTTGAAGTAAATAGTAGGACAAGAAGTGTGGAGTGCTGATAAGAAACATAAAGTAGGCTGAAGTGTGGTACAGACGGAGCAGAGTTAAACTAAAATAGAAAATAAAACCCAAATTAATGCCAAGTTAACTACTTTTTCCACAAAATTTAATTCAATGTATATATGAATTACTTTAAAATCAACTTACTATTTAAATTATTCAAATAATAAAAATAACATAACTGACTTATTTTGATGTGAGATATCTATTTATTCAAAATCACTTTGATACTAATTTTTCATGCATGTCTCATGAAAACTGAAACTACGCTCTTGCACAATATATTAAATTCAGGCCCGTACTTTACAAAGTTGTTAATGAGTGGCAGATGTAAAGTGTTCCAACTCCAAAGCCACCTCAGAAACTTTGACCCTCCACCAATGACAAGGTGCATTCCACAGACTCACCCACCTCCTTAGCCAAATCATCTTGTTTTTATTTAATTATTATAGTTGGTTTTTGTGCTCATAATCATGTCAATTTTTATGGTTTGGTATACAATTTTATATGCCACCTATATAATTTTATAAATCTTAATGTTTTACACAGAAAAGTAATGTCAAATTTATTTTGTAAACATGTGGCACCATGATCAGCTTTACACAATTACTGTAGCCTTTCAGTCAATTACACAATATAGACAGGTGGTAGCGGCAATAAAACATAATACAATTTACTCTTGTCACTTGTCACTTGTCTGCCCATTGTTCATTGATTTGCTCGAGCAGGCGCCAGTAATGTCTCCATTCATTGGGAATGAGGTCCATTATCGTTACTCTCTTTGGCATATCGAATACACCACAGGTAGCTTGCAGGACTCTGCCATGGCACAGGGTTCATCCCCGGGGGCCCAGTCTTTTACTGTGTCAGACCATCAACCATCCAGGGCCCATGGGGCAGAGCCCTGGGTGTAGACAAGCTTGTCTCCTGTCTGCCATCTGTAGATGCAGTCAGGCACCACAGTCACACCTGCAGCACCTTGAGGGGTAGGAGCACAATTTACTCTAAAATAATTAAATTTATGAAGTATGATAATACTAAATAATTTGTCATTAACTGAGTTAATATAAAGGCTCTCATTTTGTGGAAATGTCTGCCTACAAACAATAAGAATTTTGATGGTGTTTTTACTGGACATTCCTCTTATTGTATCTGACTTCATTAGTTTTATTTCATCTTTATACTTATTTTAGAACAAAATTGCTCATCCTATATTTACATACTATCTAAAGGAATATACTTTCTTAATATTAAAGTCAGTTATGAATGCAAACATTGTTATAAATACATAGAATAACAAGTAAACAGTGTATTTACAAAAAAGTGTTTTAGCAAGCAAACAGGAATGATATTCAAAGGTAGCATATGGATATTGACATACCAGTTAATGAAAATAAGTGATTATTATCTATATAAGAGAGAGATAGAGGGAGAAACTCTTCAGTTCATAGGCATTTAAGTATGCCAACCATGTTTCCCCATTACAACAGTCTAACCAATTTCTCTTACTTGATTTAGCATCAGGCATCAAATAAATGAGCTCAGATAGAAATGGATTTCTTAAATGATAGACCAGCCGCCCTATTCCAGACTGCCCTAGATGTGAACAGTGAAGGTTACCATGCTGTTGACTACCAGTTATCAACTATTAAACCAAAGGACAAGTGCCTATATAAGGGTACATATGGAAGGAGATAGATACTATTTACTGATAAATATGGTGAGAGAAAACGATGGCATGCTATCCACTTGAAAGAGAAAACAGGATGGTTACATAGTGATCACAAATCATGCCTCTTGGCAGGACATGCAGACTCAGAGCAACAAGGAGCCCCGTCCTTCTAGGTCAGGTGACTCTATCAACAGAATAGAGTTCTGTTGTTCTATCAACAGAATCTAAATCTTAGAAATTTTGCATGAGGTTTTTAGTCAGACAAAGTTGGTGCAATGCTTTTCTCTCAGTTTTCATTTCTTATAAAATGTTATTTTCAGAGGATAATCCCAACTACTATCATGAAACTTGGTGAGTTAATATTTTTAAAAATTTGTATTAAAAACACATAATGACAGTTTTCATATGTGAACTAAACTGAAGGGTAAATTTGAAAGGATAAAAGTGCTTTTTAAATATGACTCTCAGGTTATGATTGATTAAATTAATGTGACTGATCTGATAGAGTAAAATTAATTTTCTCACTGATATTGGATTCCATTACACTTGAAAACCTGTGCTAATTTTCCACACTAATTATTTATGGTGAAATCTAGCTACTTATTCATTTATTTATTCAAATGTATTTGTTAAGTTTCTAAAATAGAAACTTAACTAGAGACTAATTCATTAGTGAAATATATACATATATGTATATATTTTAGGGTCGCATTTATTTTATACTTTATAATTTAAATTCCAATGAAAAGAGTGATATGTCTCATGAAATAAACTTTGGGAGAGCTATCTAGTGGTGTAAAAAAGGGATTTTTTAAAAGCATCTTGTTATGTTTCAATATTGAGACAGGATTCAGTTCTATTGAAAACCGATTTAAATTTCTTTATATTAATATCCAATTTTAAAAAGAGAATAATCTGATGACTTTATGTTTGTTCACACACAAAATTTTATTTAGCCCTAAATTTAAATCATCCTCTCCTTTCGTTTATCTTACCAATGAGTTGTCAACTGGAAATCAATTCTGAAGAAAACCTTATATCCAAATTGTGCTTCGTCTGGGGGCTGGAGAAATAGTTCAGAATCTAGAGGACACATCAGTCCTGCCTGGCCCTTGCTTGACGCCTGCCTTGCATGCTGGGGCCAGCGTCCTGACATCTCATTACTGTAGGGTCTCCCCTCTCTCTCAGGCATTAACCATCTGCGGTGCAGGATGGGTTGTGTATCTGCCGCAGTGGCCCTCAGCCCTGACACTGTGCGGGGCTCTGACCTGTGAACCTCCCATTGCTTATGCCCTGGTATTGCCGTATAAGAAGATGCAAACAAGTAAAGCTGGGAGAAATTACTCTATAATGAGACCTTCCCGAGATTGCTGATAATCCTCCAAAGCACATTTTCCTTCTTGCAGAGCTTTACTATAAACTAAAAAACGGCTGCAGGAAGAAGCTGTACATATTAGTAATGAATAGAGCATGAATAACCGATCAGTTACAGTTCAGTTTGGAAGAATCATCCATATTTTGCATGCACGATTGTAATTACTATCTTTAAGTCATAGATAATAAAAGTAGGCAATCCTAACCTCTCTGGTAGTAAAAAAAAATTAGAACCAAGAAAGATAAGAAGTATTCTGTCTTATTAAGGGTAATTTTGTTTTTTTAAATATTGCTGCAAAGCACTTTGCATGATTTTAAAGCTTCTGAACTCAGTTATCAAACATAGGTTTTAGGCATAACTTCATTTTTTTTGGCATTTTGAATTAAAAATATTCTATTGACCTTAATTTTTAACATTTACCTTTATGCCTTTGAGTCAGATTAACTGAAGACAGCTTGACACGTTATTTTATAAAACAAACAAAAGATAAAATGCTTTCCAAGTTGATTTGTGAGATGTAATTTGAAATCCTTTTTAGAATTTTATATAATGTATTGACTTGAATTCACAATTGCACATCCAGCTAATATATGTGACAATTTTATTTGAAATATATTTGTCATTTACATTATTGTGGAGTAATATAAGCGTGCCTGCTATATTTCAATAATGATCCTTCAACCTTCACAAAGAACTGAAAGCGCACACTTTGGAAGTAAGTATTAGCATGTTCACAATGTGTCAACTTTGGTTTTCTGGAACAAAACACCTGCTTATGCAGACACAGGCTAGAACTTTTACACAATATTACTTTTGTAAAACTATTTCTAAAGTGTCAAGTTTATTAAGTTGTATATTATATGCACATACATATGTATATGTGTATATATATGAACTATATGTACAATATATGTATAGGTAGAGATAATCAATGTATTGCAGAGATAGTAAGGGAGCAAAACACTTGTCCTCATGAGTCAGACCAGAATTGGATCCCCAATACACCACAGGCTTCCCCGACACTCCCCTCTAGAAGTTCTCCCTGAGGACAGAACCTAAAGAAAGCCCTGAGCGCAGTTGGGTGTGTGACTCAGCATCTAACAGATAAATCTTTATTTTGTTTCTGCCTGTGATCACTGGCCTTCAAAGAAACTTTAAGAATTGATAAACTTGCCTGCTCTCAGCATTTGTTTTAGCTTGTTATTTAACATAAAATAGAAGTGATAACTGGTTAAGTGAAGCAGGGTTGTAATTTTATTTTGATTGGCAGGTAGTCAGCAATAATGTTTCTCAAAATGTATATTTGAAGTCTGCAGCATTTTAATTATAAGCGCAATATCCTTAATTATTTCCATATGTCAAGTCTGCCTTGGTGGTTTTACTTGCCTCTCCCAAATATGTAGAACATATGACTTGAAACCCTATTTTTTGAGCATATCAGGTGAAAACTTTAGAAATCCTCCCTGTCTGTAGTTACTAACGGTGAACTAAAAATCATCACAGTAATACAGTCCCACCGAGGCAACATAGAATTTTTAAACTTACCAAATAGAGGCAAGTTACCTCTAGCTATGAGTTGATATTACTTAGATCTAATGATGTGGCAGGCAGAGCTTCGATATTTGGCAGGTTACACTTCAATACTTAGATTTATTCCTCAAACTTTAAGAACTCAGTTTTCTTTATGAGTGACTGTCACTTTTTATATAATATAATTTTAATTTCTTTTCTAATTTTTGGAATTAAATTGTTGTAGTTCCGTCGCACATGAAAAATCAGTCTTAACACCCAAGTGCTAGTGTTTATGGTTTTACTGTACACAGATATCACACTCCACTACCCGTGATGTCCCTGGGTCCCTACAAAAAAATCATTATGTTAGTTCTAGTTCAGCAAATACTCAGTTCCACAAATACTTCAGTTTTGACTATAATAGTCAGTAGATTTATATATGCTCTGATGATATATGAACGTAATTGTATTCAAATATCTATACTGAGGGAACTTTTGAAACCAAATTCAAAAGAAAATGAATTAATTCCTACAAATTTTAGGTCAACAACTTCCAGGCAGACTGTGAGCTCCACTGTCCGGCCATCTGGACCACGCCAACTGACCTTCAGGATGCACGAAGGCCTTAGATTTTCACTTCACTGTAGCTCGTCCTGCACATGTTCTTAGTTCTGTTTTCTTGCACGAACCCTTTAAGGCCTAAAGTTAAAGTTGTTTGAAAATCCCAGTTTCTCACTCATCTACAACAGATGGAAGTCAAAATGCTCACAGACAGAGCCACCTGAACACTGGCTCGATTCTCCTGCCTACTGGCCTCGTGTGCCTGTATCACTGTATGATGCCTCAGTGAGCCACTGATCTGCGGCCACATGATCAAACAGAGAGCTATCAGCAGTGAGGTGTGACTATCTCTACTGGAGAAAGAGTCTTTTATAATGGAGGAGACATTCAAGAAAAGAGTTGTGACATATATGATGGCTGATTCAGAAACTCTTAAGTGAAAATCTTAAATCCTTGAATGCTTAAAACTGAACAAGTGCTCCAAAAACATTAAGCAGTGACTCTTGCATAAAACTGTCCATGAAGAAAGAACCAAATATGTGTAGATCAAATATGGGGGGCTGAAAGGAGATACACTGCATTCATTGCTTCATATCTACTGAGTACTTCATTAAAAAGGAACTAGGGCAATAAAATGTAAGGGGCCAGAGCAATAGCACAGTGGGTGGGGCATTTGCTTTGCAAATGGCCGACCCGGTTCAATCCCCAGCATCCCATATGGTTCCCTGAGCTCCTCCAGGATTATTCCTAGGTGAAAAGCCAGGAGTAACCCCTGAATGTTGCCTGCTGTAGTCCAAGAAAACAAACAAAAGATAATTTAATTTTAGAGTTCTAATAAAAATAATAAAGGAAATGATCAGAAACATTATCAATAAATAGCCTAGACTGAAAAAGAATCTTAAATAATCAATACTGAGGACACATATGTCCATACTCATATTCTTTGCATTAAGCTAATAATAACGTCATGGAAGATCGTATGATGAAGTAAACATATTGGATGAAGGCCCCTCTTCACTTGAAGATTTCACTGTGGCTCTTCACTTCTATTTGAGAGTTGGGATGTGGAGAATGTCTTTGCCCTACTGGTCAGGGGACTACTCCTGATCTGGAGCTGGTAGTGGGTCAGATTGCCCAGGGCATCCCTCTGGGAGGAAGGTTGACTCTGAACCCGGAGATGAGCCTTGAGGTAAAGTCAGGTGGAGACTGTGGCCCTCTGTCACTGCCTCCTGCCAAGTGCCACTCAATGAAACAGGAAGCCCGGTCCCACCAGAGCGTTGTCAACATCCAAAGAACTGGTGCAGCTTTTTGAAAAACAGTGTCTGCACAACTTCAATTGAATCAATCACATATGAGCACACTAGAAAAATAGCAAACATGATGCATAGCAAACAGCTCAATTTGTGGGATCAATCACAAATAAACTTTTACACACTTTTGCTTAATTTTTTTAATTGCTTTCCAAGTGGAAAATAAAGGTATATTTGAAGATTATCTGAACCAAACTGAGTCAGAAACAGACACAAAACCTATGCGTATTTATAATGCATAGTGTTAAATTCAGCTTATAATTTCTGATTAAGTTCAGGTTTAATGGCTTTGGATAATTAAAACAATAAACATCATATAGTGGAATTCTACCAAACATACATGGCTAAGTACTATTTTCTGCATAATTAAATTTCCCTAACAATATAAAATAGATGCTATTATGAATACTATTTTACAGTGGTGTAAAGGGAAGCAGAGACATTGAGAGCTGCAAAACCAGAACTTAAATTTTTATCTGTCTGACACTTTTGGTAATTATTATTTTATATAGCTTAACTGCTATATTTAGCTTAATTTAAAATATTTCTGAAGTAGAAGTTCCTAATGAAAGTTGGCAGGCTATGTTTTATCTAGTTTTAATATATATGTTATAGTTGTGAATCTTTATATTGCATTTAATATTATACAAATTTTGACAAATTTTATTTGCATTAAAAACAACCATTTGAAGATTGGTTGTGATTTTCAAAAGACTGTCTACTCTTTCAACTGCAGACATACCTTTAGCACAGGATGCTCTCATGACGATGTTAATACTTTCTCTTATGTATTCCATCTATACCAAAATCTCTGTGGGTTATTTTAGTAAGTACTAGGAGGTATGAATAATGTCTGACTTCTGCTACCATCCTAAACGTGGGGACTCTTCAGAGACTGGTACTGCCAGAGATTAATGACCCCAAATGAGCCGTATGTTGGGGCATCTCTTAGTCCCTTTGACCTGGAAGCCCTCATCACTGAGTGCTCACGTCTGTCTTCTGAACTCTGTTCTGTGTCTGAGTGTCTGTGGTTTGCTGGGACCTAGCAAGTGCATGTGTTGCCATACACATGTTGTCTGAAGGTATGTTGCGGGCATGCGGTGTGAGAGAACATGATACCCAGGCACATGGTGCTGTTTTCTCTGCTTCTTGAGATGTGCTCTGATGAACGTCTTTGGGGTAAGCACTGACTCCCTGCTGTGCAGAAGCCCACATTGTTGAGGTTCACCTCTGTCTCTGTCTCTGTCTCTGTCTGTCTCTGTCTCTGTCTCTATCTCTGTCTCTGTCTCTGTCTCTGTCTCTGTCCCTTCTTACCTCCCTCCCAATTTCCCTATACAAGTTGTTTATTACTTCACTGGTTATCTCCTCCTGAAATTTAATGAATACAATAATTTGTTTGAACCACGAAGCCTGTGTAAGGTTGGAGCCAGAAAAACATTACAGTGGAAAAGGCATTTGCTTTACATGTAACTGGCACAGGTTTGATCCCCTGTAGTCCATATGGTCCCTGAACCCTGCCAGAAGTGATCCCTGAGCACAGAGACAGGAGTAAGTCCTGATGACTAGTAGATGTGACCCTCGAAAAAAGCAGAACAAAAACTCTGGCTAAGGTCTAGGACTACCTTTCCTGCACAGAGCAATTCGTTGCTCCAACCTGAGTCCACAGCTCCCAAAGAAAGTGGGTGGCTGGAACCAAGCCTCACTCCACACAGACTGGCCGCCCATGGGGCTGGTGAGACATGAGCCTGCACTACACAGGCCCATGACAGACTTGGATCTGTCTCAGCTCTCACATGCATTCTTGGATTGCTGAGTAGCTTTTATTTTCTCTCTTTACCAAACGTTATTAAATTTTGCATCACCAAGGGGTGATTCTTATTGTCTCCTGGATTCAGGGAGGTGGTAAAGCGTCACTAGCAATTTGGGGATCCGATCTCCCAAAAGTGTCTTCTATTCTAGGCCTGAATCTGTAATGGCCTCCAGGAGAGATGTACGGCCAGGGATGTACGGCCAGGGATGTCTGGGGCCAGAGCTCGACAAGGCCAAATCCAGAGCATTAGCAGTGAACTGCAGGCACTCTTCTTGGTCACAGCTTCCTAGTGTCCTTCTCCACTTGATGTCTCTCTCCTCCACACATGACGTAAGTCACCCAGGGAGGCTCTACCAACAATCTCAGACAGTGAGAATGGCCTATATTAACAACCTAGAAGTAACCTGTGTTGGTGGGGATGGGGAGCAATGAAGTCTGCTAGCAGAGTCTATGGAAAACAGTGTGGAAGCGATCACAGACGACAGGGACTTAAGTCCTGGGCATCTCGCCCCGAACAGGACATCATCAAATTGAATAAGCACAATAAAGTACACATTACCACAGCTCAGTGCACCATGGATAGGATTTGAAGACAAGGTAACTGCCCTAGAGCCGATTCTTTTGTGGAACTTTTGGACCTGGAGGTATCTGCGTTATCCCCTTTTGTATTGCCGGACCTACTGACAAGGGGATAGGGTCTTCTGAGACCTCAGGAGAGCTCTGATAGCCATCTGCACTGTCCTTCCTACCTTGGAGTATTTCCAGGGTGGTGTGGTTCCAGCTGCGGCCACTGGAGGGCTTCTGTTTTATTTTCTAGGGACATGATGTGTTTAACTCTGTCCACCTCCCCTTCATCTCATTTGGAAAATGCAAGGTCCACTTTCTCTACAGCCCTCGACTAGGAAAGTGAAGTCCATTCATCCACTCAGACTAGCCCCTCCCTAGCCCTTCAGAGGCTGCCATCATCAGAGAGTGACTCTCTCCAAGAGCAGCCTTTAAAGACTACTTTAAGTTCTGTGCTAATATGGCACAGTTGTTCTCAAAGTGTTTTTCTCTTATGTTACTGTGCAAAGTTCTAAGTGCTTTTGCTGTGTGCCCTCAGTGAGCTATTTAAATCGTCTCCACCCAAAGAAGAGAACAAAAAATTCCTCAAGAGCTTCATATTCCTGCAGCTCTCATGCAAAGCTGAGAGACAGGCTCTGTTCCCCCATTCCTCAAAACCTGCTGAGTTTCTCAGGGATGGAGCCCACGAGAAGGGAGCCCACAGAGAAAGTCCTGTTGCCCCCACGGCACTAGACCACCGCTGTCTTAGCCACAGCTCAGACCTATTGAAACCAGCAAAAGGTGAGGCACACCTGAATTGTGTCAAGGACCCCAAAGCGCAAACAGGGAAGAAATCAGTGTGTGCTTCTGAAGCAGAGCCCAATGCCCACTGACCTCAATGGCCAGGCTCAATTTCTGAGCCTTCCCCATGTCCAAGTCCAGCTGCAGGGGCAGGAGCCTGAGTTGCCTATGTCCCCTTCCTTAGTGCCTGGCCCAGGGTGTTGAGAGGCAATTTGAAAACCAGGCTGCATTTTCCTTGCTGTTATGCGTCTACCTGTTTGCCACTGCTGGGCAGCCACAAGTAAACAGGTCTCATCCATTCATCTTGCTCTGCCCTCGTCACCTCCTCCTTCACGTCCACTCTTAACCTGGCCAACAGATCCAAGCCTAAAGAAGCCAAAAGCCACTATATTCCAAGCTTCTTGCTCTGTAGTCACACAACTATCAGCTGTTTTCTCTCTTTTTAAAAGAATTTTTAAAACACTGTGATTTACAAAGTAGTTTATACAACAGTTGATTCAAGCATGTGCCAAGCATTTGAAATCCAACAACTGACGTTGAAACCAAGCATCACTCAAGTAATGAATTAGCTGAGGTGTCATAAAGATTCTCGGTGCCTTTGACTGTGGATCACCAGCAGAGAGATCCTTGGACAGTGCCCAAGCCCCTTGCCCCTCTCACGGTCTGTCAGAGAAATATTTGGTTATGAAATGTGTTCTAAGCTTCTCGTGAGCAATGATAAATTATTTAATGAGACCTCATCGGTAGACTGTAAATACTAGTGACTTAGCAATTGACTTATATGGTGCTAAATTCATACTCAGACGGATTGTGATGGCGTCTAATTGAATGGAGATGGGTCACACAGCTTAGCTTGCCAATCTGTGGCAGAAGGAAATTTGGAGATCACAGTCAGAACATTCTGGCTGCAAACTCCCTGGGACTCCATTTAGAAGGCATTGTTCCCACAGACTGTTTTTACTAACAGGATTGCAGAATCTATCCGCAGAAGATCCACATTCGATGCGTGTACAGTTCACTTATGTTGTTGATCGTATTTGTCTCTGCACCATCTGTACAGGCTGGTGAAAGGAGTGATTCAGTTCCTAACAATCCCTAGGGGTGTCATGGAACTATCCTGGTACTGGAGTATCGTTTAAAGGAAACTCATTTGCAGATAATGATCTGCCAACTTTTCTTATTCCTTTCTCTATTTCCACTAAATTCACTTTTATTTCTTGTTATAGCAATTCATTTATGTTAAGAGAGCAATATTCAAATGAATTTGAAAATATAATTTTGGGGACATACCCACAAAAATGCTTTATTAATTCCACTAGCTTTGCATAAAAATAAATAGAATATTAATGCTAACTTGACATTTGATAGATCTTTTATTTCTTGAAATGAAAATGTTGAACTGAATGAGAACTCACTAAATAGAAAGGATATTTAATAGAGATAACATAAGAACAAAATAAACAAATATAGTTTGAGAAAATAGTTCTTCATATTTATTCTAGATATTTATTCCTTTTTGTCTTTGCTCTGTATTTATCAAAGTGTTAGTGAAATCAGTATCCTCTTTTTCACTTTATTTACTTATTTTTCTCTTTTGGGTCACATCTAGCAATGCTCAGGGTTACTTCTAGCTCTGCACTCAGGAATTACACCAGGTGGTGCTTAGGGGATCATATGGGATACAAGGGATCGAACCTGGGTCGTCTGCATGCAAGGCAAACACCCTACCTGCTGTGCTATCGCCTCCAGACCCCAGTATCCTCTTTTTTAAAACATAGATAGATTGTGCTTAAATAAACTTACCTATAATTTGGGTATGGCCTGTCTTCTTCTACAGGGAACAAAGTGCAATTGTCCCTAAAATATATAATCAAGCAGTGTGAAGGACAAGAATGTCTGATAATTTCCTCTTTGTGACATTTTACCAGCAGTCCCAGATGGTCTTTCTTATGTTGTAGGACAAAATTAATTCTATCATTTAAGAAATAAATCCTTTATGCTTCCCAATTTGGGAAATAATATCCAAAATTTCCAATAAGCAATAATATGAGAAACAGACCTCTTTTTTCTCCTGTCGATGGGTGATAGAGGGGTTGGTGATGCTGGTTCAGTCATTTTATTTCTGTGCAGTTTATTATTTATGGGAAAGTTAGAGTTTATAACTATCAATTCTGCTGTCCGTCTAGTACCAATGGTATTGTTCATGAAAGGGATTGCTTCACTGTTTAAAGAAGAATAAATAAACATAAATGGAATAACTTTGTCTTGACAAAGCAGATTATAATTGCTACATAAAAACTAAGATATATTTACATATATTAAAGAAGTCTTATGTTTTACAAATACATGAAAGTCAGTATACTTTTTACTTCATAAAGACAAGGGCATCCCCATGCTTATTGTGGAGCATTCACTTTATTTAATATAACATTCAATATTGACTGCACTATATGGAATATTGAACCACTTTATTGACTATACCATAACATAAATGACTAATTTAATCCAAATATGAGAATCTCAACAGCACTTGAAAATGAATTTTTAAATACAAATTCGTTATGTTATCAAGCCATGTGATAATTATATTATCAGTGTGTGTATGTGTATATATATATATAAAGTTATATATATACACATATATCTAAAGCATATAATACTCAGATGTTTAAACTGGTAAAGGTTAGTTACAAATGTCCTTTGAAAAGCGAGTTGTTTCAGCAATGTCATATTGTAATATTTGAGATTGTGAGTAAGAAAACATTGATGCTATAAACAATTTAATTGACCATATTGGAGGCTTTAGTTCAAGGACATCAGATTTCTTTATTGACTGGTGATCAGGAAATGAAAAGTCAACTACAATACCTGTATAATCACTTGATCACTTGCATCCCATTATTCATCAATTTGCTCGAGCGGGCACCAGTAACATTTCCATTGGACCCTATCACGTGCCAATGTAGCCCAATGGCATCTGGTTGATTCAGGAATATGAAGAGCCTCAAACTGTTCCTTCAGGGGCTTGACAAGGAAGTCTGACCATCTTGTAGGTGGGCGGCCACGTGATCTTTTGACATCCCATGGGATACAGTCGGTAATGGCTCTAGTCCAGCGGTTGTCTCCAAATAGCATTACATGTCCAGCCCATCTGATTTTCAATGCCTTGGCAAACGAGACAGCATCCCTGATTCTGGAATAGCGACGGAGGTCAGAACTCTGGATACTTTCTCTCACTTGAGTCAGGAGTGATATTCCAAGCATAGCTCTTTCGAGTCCTCTCTGGGAGACCCGTATAATACACAAAGAAATATCATCATTTGATCATACACAAAATTATCATGCTCAAAGAAAATTCAGATTAGTCATCAAATGCATGAAAATATGAATGATACATTTTAACAAGATACCTTGCCTCAAACTTATTTATAATATCCATGTGTGATCCACAAAACTAAAATAAATGCAATTACATGACTTAAAATTTTAGATCTGGTTATTACCAATTCTTACCAGAACTATGTGAGACTTGTGAAAAATTATGGTTCAAAACAAACTTTTAGGAGCCAGAGCAATAGCACAGCAGGGAGGGCGCTTGCCTTGCACGCAGCAGACCTGGGTTCCATCCCTGGCATCCCATATGGTCCCCTAAGCACTGCCAGGAGTAATTTCTGAGTGAAGAGCCAGAGTAACCCCTGAGCATTGCCAGGTGTGACCCCAAAAGAAAAAAATAACTTTTATTTATAATCATTAAAGATGACCTCCACCCAGCATACCAGCCTATCACAGCCTGGCTTGGCGGCTGCGCAGTTCATCAATAAATGCTGGATTTTGAGATGACTACAAGAGTATGCTACCTGCACGGCAGAGCCTGGTAAGCTACCCGTGTCGTATTTGATATGCCAGATACCAGTAACAATTATAGACCTCATTCCCATGACCTGATGGAATGGTTTTGAGGCTCTTTATGTTCCTGGAGCAAGCAGGTGCCCTTGGGCTCTACTTGCATGAGACGGGTCATATGGAAATGTTACTGGTGCCCGCTCGAGCAAATCGATGATGATCGGAAGACAGTGATACAGTGATACAGTGAAAGATGACCTACCATGTTGAGAATTCCATCATTCTTGAATTGGAAGGCATTATATAAATTAAGAATACCCCAAATTTATCTTTGCAATCAATTCATCTTCAGGAAAATCTGGACATATTTTATTTAAACATTATGACTATAATTCTATAATTTATGCTGAATGCTAAAATAATATACATCAGCACCATTTACCAAGTAAAAGAACAAATTGTAGGACACATTATATGATAACATTAAGTACTAAGATAAAATATTAGTAAACTAATTAAAAATAGATAAATAGAATGAAATCTTTAGGCCATAACAAGAAAACTGTTTTAAGTATACATGATATTAGTGAGAGGTAAATAACTACTAAAGATCAATGATGAAAGATACATTTATTAATAAAGTTAATTAAACTGGCTATGCGATTTGGAATCAATTAAAATCATCTAGTCATCTTTGCACCATATGTAGCAATTCGTACCTCAGATAAAAAATATATATGTGTAAAAGCTTGGGAAAAATGCATAAAACACTGGTCTGAGCGGTAGTGCAGTGGGTAGGGTGCTTACCTTGCATCCTGATAACCTGGGTTCAATCCTCAGCATCCCATATTTTTCTCCAAGCACTGCCAGTAGTGATTCCCAAGTGCAAAACCAGGAGTGTCCTGAACAGCACCAGGTGTGGCCCCAAATCAAAAAAAATCACGATCACGATCACGATCTTCCCGTTAATCATCTATTTGCTAGAGCGGGCACCAGTAATATCTCCATATGTCCTGTCACATGCTGTAGAGCCAAGGGCATCGGTTTGGTACAGGAACATAAAGAGCCTCAAACCATTATATTAGGTCATGAGAATGATATAATATAATTGTTACTGGCATTTGGCATATCAAATACAACACGAGCAGCTTGCTAGGCTTGCCGTGCGGAGACATACTCTATAAACACCTCCAAATAAAGCCTTTATTGATGAACCGCGAGCCGGGCTATGATGGGCTGGTCGGCTGGGTGGAGTTCTGATGAGAGGGAAGTCCAATGTGGAAAATGGCGGCACCCATGGAGTGGGTGGGGGTCGTCTGGCTTGTTGTGAGGTTCTGCCGGGGTGGTGGGCCAAGGCTGGAACCCACCATGCCTCCCGACTGCCTCATGAACGGCCGGGCACAGGGAGAGCAAGGAACCGCTCTGCCCCATGTCTGAGAGTCTCTGGACCAGCATACCTGGGCCGGATTGAGGAAGAAACTGCTCCAGGGTGGGTGTCGATGATCCGGGCTGTGATGGGCTGGTCAGCTGGGTGGAGTTCTGAAGAGAGGGAAGTCCAATGTGGAAAATGGCGGCACCCATGGAGTGGGTGGGGGTCGCCTGGCTTGTTGTGAGGTTCTGGCGGGGTGGTGGGCCAAGGCTGGAACCCACCATGCCTCCCGACTGCCTCATGAACGGCCGGGCACAGGGAGAGCAAGGAACCGCTCTGCCCCATGTCTGAGAGTCTCTGACCAGCATACCTGGGCTGAACCTCACAACAAGCCAGACGACCCCCACCCACTCCATGGGTGCCGCCATTTTCCACATTGGACTTCCCTCTCATCAGAACTCCACCCAGCCGACCAGCCCATCACAGCCCGGATCATCGACACCCACCCTGGAGCAGTTTCTTCCTCCTCAAAAAAATAGCAATAGTAAAATGAATGCATAAATCTCCCACAAAAGGGACATATATGAATTATGAAATGTGAACTACATACTAAGACAATTTCAATTACATGAAATAAAAATGCGGCCATTTACTGTAAGGCAATCAAGTTGGAACCTTCGGCCTATGCCCAGTATCAAAGGGTCCAAAGAATGAAATTGCATGTTGGACAATGATAGGCCAAGGTTGCAAGTTAGCCTTGCCAGTCCCTGAAAGAAGGGTGAACCAGCCTCTTAGTGAACACTACCTGATCTTCCAGCCTGGCTCCCTGACTCCAGACACCAGAGCCATGGCTTCCAATGACTGGTGCATTAAACATAAAATTGCATCACAATTTCATGGGTGTGTGAAGGGCAGAGGCTGGGATGTTCACGCAGCCAATCAGCAGCCAACTTACAGACGAATTCCTGGTCAGTTTCCTCTTCTATTCCTGCCCGCATGCATGTTGGCTGCTGTTTGTTTCTCTAGACTAGCTCCTTGTTTTGTATGGAGGGATTTATCAGTCCTTAGGGTTTTTGTTAGAGGGATGATTTCCCACAATAAAATAGTACACGAAAACGACATGTGTATTGTTTTATATATATATGTATATATATAAACATATATATGTTCATATACATATATGTATATATGTATACATATATACATATATATATATGGTAAAGAGAATATTGTATGCATTCTTGGGAATGAAAATTGCTTTTCCTGAGACCTGAGAGGTAGGACAGTGTGTATGGTTGTTGCCTGCAGACCTGAATTCCATCCCCACACCCCAGATTGAGGCCTGAGCCCTCCAGTAGAGATGAGTGCAGTGCCAGGAGTAAGCCAGGTATGGCCCAATATCCAGATAACTAAGAAGAAAGAAAAAGTGCTTTTTTCTAATTGTAGAGTTTGCACCACCAAGAAAATGGAAAGGTAGTTGGACACTGTAATTAAGAATCAAATGTAAATTCTAGTCAAGTGTTTGCATACTCATTAAGAAATAATAAAATGGCCATCACATAGAAAATATAATTATACAACAAAGTATTAAATTGTAGAAAGGATTAAAGAATACTACTTGATGTATTAATAGGGTTTTGTCCACAAACAAAATGCTGATTATTATTATTATCACAAAGAAGGGTATTTGCTGTTAGCCTCACTTTGAATAAAGCTTGAAATCACAAAATATCTTATATGCACTATAGATATTTACTAGGTATATAGAAAGTAAGTCATGAAAATCAGTTAACAAAATTCAGGAAACTGATTGTACTGGATATGGATTAAAATGTAAAAGAGTTTAACGGAACCGGCCATATTCAGTATTTTTAAATCTTGATCTTATACAAATTTTCTCTAATGTTGGAATATATGTATTTCCTATATGCATATACATTAAAATAACATATACCAAGGAAAATCCTGCTGTGTGAAGACAGATATATCAGAACATTAAAAATGTGTGAACAAAAGTAAACCATAGAAAGGAAAAGTGTTTATGTAATGAATATTTGTATTAATGAATTGGATTGTCGTCATGAATTGGATATTTGTATTAATTAGTATTAATTAATTGGGTCTAAGAAACAAAGTCTAAAACACACATTCAAAATTGATTTATGGAAAGTAAGGCAATAGCTTCTCTTATTCCTCATAGCATGAATTAGTTAAAGGGGTGGCTTCAGTACACTGTCACACATGCGTGCTTTCTGTCCCGTGACTCCCACGGGGCCAAGAGATGTTATAAACTCAGTCTGGAATTGCTTTCCTACACCCAGAACATGCACTTCTCTGCAACCCAGAACCGAGAACAAAACTCTCCTTATTTGACTGGGCAAATCCAGTTCTTTCTTCATCTTTAATATTCTTTCGTTAAAACAAAAGTTTATATTTTATGGTGTTAATTCCAGAAAATGCAAGACCCCCACCCACCCCCACCCTCTGTAAAACAAAGTTGCAGAGAAGAGGAAAATTTGGTTTTGAAAGAATAAACTTTTCTCCTTTTCTTTAGCTCAAATAAATTTGACTAAGTATAATTATAGTCTAGCAATGGTTCCCCTTAAAGTTGAAAGTATTTATTCTCTGCTTCACAAAATATTAATGAAAACATACAAGCAAGCTCTTCCACACCCAGGGTTTCCTGCTGGGGCAGTGCTGGAGCACGTCAGGCTGTGTTCTGCCAGTCCTGGCTCGCTACTCCCAGGAGTCGCTGGGACTCCCTGGAGAGCTGGAATGGTTCTGCTCTCCAGGGAGTCCTGCAGTGTATATGCGGCTTCTTTGGTCTTCTCTCCAGGCCCACTGGGCTTCTCCCAATGTTGAGTTTTTGTTCTTCCTCAGATGGAAAGCTACTTATGCTAGCAGCAGGCTGAGTCAGTGGTGACGCTGTAGATTATGGTATTTCCTGATGCCCAAACCTAGACTCACCAGTTATACCACATCAGATATAATTATTGAGCAAAATCTCTGTGAGACGTGGGCCAAGGGCCTCTTGTTTATTATCTGGTGCGTCAATTTTCTGTTGATTTCTGCTTTGCTTTGTTTTCTGTTTCTTTCATTCCTTAGAGGTGTGGCATTGGGTTTGGAAACCTAATGTAACTCTGGGTTCAGAATTGTTCCGTATCTGAAACTCAGACGTGGTTTTTACCTTGAACTTTTACTCTAGGCACATTTCGTCCCTTACATTGATCTTCAAGGCCCCCAAACCTTTGGGTTTTAACCACCACAATAATCTTTGACATGTAACATAACTGTAGCAGTACTCAACGGCACACGAGGGAAGACCCCCAATGGGTGGGTGGGGCAGTATTATCATATCTATACTCAGTTGGGCCTTTGAGCTGGACTCAGCATGAACTATTCCAAAATGCAACAACCCCGTTTGAAGGACTGTGGAGAGAACTTTTCAACTTTACAAACGGCCTCTCCACTTGACCTTTTCCGTTCTTCAATCGCAGAATTATTTCACCCATTACGTCATTCTTCATCGCCTCATGCCTATGTTGCTATCCATGCTCAGGAGTGTTTAATATCCCTTTGTCACAGTCTAAACATTTGTATTCCAAGTGGAAATTCTCTTTTGCTGCCAAATGCAAGCATTTCAGCTTGCTCACATGTTAAAGTTTTATCCACTTTGCAGGTATATTATACATGCATATATTCTTTTCATCTGTAATATTCACCGAACTCTTACAATTTCCTTTCCATTTTTCAGAATTTTGTTGGATCTTCTAAAATGTGTGACCTTTCTCATTCTCTGTATTGTTACATTTAATTTCCTTTTACACTTCATTTACAACTTTGCATCTGTGTATGGAAGATGAAGTCATGCTTTTCAAAGTAAGTGTAAAAATATGTTGCTTCAAAATTTAAGTAGGTGCTAATTGCCAATAATAGAGCATATTTGACTGTTATAAATTTAGTGTCATTGACATTTCTCTCCCCATAAGCGAAATCATCTTTCTCATTACGTAAGATATTTCCAAGAGGCGATACTTTCATATAATCTCCATTTTGTTTTTTCAGAAATAGAAATATACCTGATAAAAATATGGAAATAAATAGAAATTCAGAGTAAACTCTAAACAAGCTCACAAAAAACAGATCTATAAATAAATTCCAATTATTATTTTATAGTGGCAGAAAGATATTCCAAATAGCAATTCCAGTCACATGAAACATTTTACATCTTATTATACAAAGTTCTTAGTGAGCAGATTAGGATTGTATTATATAATGATGCCTATAAACAGAAGAAACTTCAATGGGGAAAAATCTGATAACTTCGAGCGAGGATTAAGTTTCAACATATATCCCTCCATGCTTGAAGAAAACACTGTTATAGTCTGATAAAAATATAGTTGTCACTGTTATGCGTGGGTTTCACTCCATTCTTTACTGTTATGATACACAAAAACTTTATTTGCTTACATCACTTTTCCCTCAATTCTCGTAAAACATATTATAAAAAAACAGATTTTAAAATGTATTTTAACAGCAACAGGTATTTAATTGTGAAAATGGAGACTTTTTTCGAATAAAACGTAAATAAATTATAAGTGTTTTCATGTGCTTCTACATGACTTCAAGTGGATCAGGTAGATGGCTGGCACTTTAAATAATGTGTTAAATTTAGAGAATACATTAAATAGAAAAAGAACATCTTGGGAAATAGAAAGTCTTTTCCATTAAGGGTTTCAGATGTAAAATGTTCTTTTCAGACACAAACTACACCTAAAATGAGAGGTTTTTTTTTCAGAGCTGAAAGAGCTAGAGAGTAATTAAGGGTAATTGGCAAGTTATTATTCTTAAAAGGTTCCCTTTTCTATTCTAAGAATACCAGAGAACAATTGAATAGATAAAAAAAAGTGAGCTATAAATTGCAAAATAGATCTTTTGTACAATAATACATCACTCTAGACAAAGGGTGATTCTAAGCCACACGGGAATAAAGGGGAGATCTATTGACCTGGCCAGCGTCATCTCCACTGCCCCTAGTGAGGCCACAACAAAGTCTCAAACTCAGCCGTAGATACAACCCCAATGGGTGAAGGACTCAAATGTGCACTTGATAATCTTAAGGGAGACCAAAAATAAACTTGAGGACTGGCAAGATTCAATACTGAATGAGCAGAAAATTACTTAATAAGTGAAACTGAAAGTTGAACAAATACTTTCTTTAAGCATACCTCCAGCAGATTGATGCTGTGAACTTTATTGATCCAATCTGGGAAGTCCTTCTGCCCTTTCTCTATCCAAACCTGCATATTATTCCCCAGAATTGGATCAATACAAACTCTCATTATGAAGCCATTTATTTACTACTCTATTCCTCAGTGAACTTCCGAGCTTAGAACCTGCCCCACCGTAGTCAGTGTGTTAGTATCATCGCCTCCTCTACTTCATTAGCCCAAATACAACTTTTCCAGAGTGTAACTTAATTAATCTATCATAATTTAATTAAAATGAAATTCCATGACTTTTTCCCTCTCCATCGCTGTTTTTCCACTTGACATTATTCCATACCACATAAAATTACTTCTATTTAGATCTTTACGATTTCTTTCACTTTGTGGCCCAAGAGACATCTTTTTACCTTTTTTTCCCAGAATTATCACATTTTTATTCATTTATGATTAATTTTTCAAATCTAAATACATTTTATGCTGGGTCCTCACAACTTGGTAAATGAGAAGCATGCATTGAAGAAATTGAGTTAAAGGTAATATTCAATATTGTGAATGAGAACTATCATATTCAATGATTGTATCTGTTATCATTGTCATTTACATTTTATGTCACATAGACATTATAACATGTGCATTTGAGTCATTCTGGCAATTTACTGAATTATAATTAAAATTTCCCAACTGTGCATATATGGTTATATAATTTGATGAACTCAGAACCTATGAGAATGCTTGTTACATTCTCTACATTATTTAGGTAATAAAGCACTTTTGTCTCCAATATTCTCCTTAAAACATTTTTATGCAATAAGGATACTTAAAATGAAGCCTACTTCTTTATAGATTTTGAAGTGGTCAAAAGAATGTTTTCACTGATCTGAATCACAATGAAAAGCAGGTATCTAGTGTTTGTTCAAATTGTTCAATGTGACTTCACACTTATTACACAACATAAACAAAATATAGTCCTGAAAGTGACTCACACAGAGAACCAACTTTACAAATGATAAAAATATCAATAAAGGGAAATTTTAAGTTTATTGTTAGATTTACATACTCAGTGTATTTATTATCAATGACACATGGCTTAGTAGGGACATAGTCCTGCCTCTTGGACTGTGTTGAAGATAGCTGTGGGTAAACTACATCTAGTATTTTATACATTTCTCAGTCCTGAGATTGAGAAAGTATTCAAGACTACTTGAATACTTTCAAGTATTCAAGACTACCTGAATTTGAGATATAGGAGGTTAGAATGTTATCCACAAGTAGGCCACTTTGAAATGCTAATTATTTGGGTATCCAGGAAAGGACATATCTATTGGTTATATGTCCTTGTCAAGGACATATCTATTGGTTCCCTGAGAGTGAGAGTTAAATCTCCTGTCTGCTAAATATTATCTGTACCAGGAAATCCACTCATCCTTATCACTCAAAAAAAGAGAACTTAGGAACCCAAAAGAAGACAATACAAGCTTTGCTATATTTCTACTTATTTTCTGTTTATTTTCCAAGTTCCTTTGATTTGCCAAGTTTTCCCAAATGTTTAGTTCATACTTAAAAACTAGGAAAACTTTGTGATTTACTTAAATTTTTGTAAGACTTCATATTTAATTCATGTGTACATATATTGCTATGAATTTCCATTTTAGCACTGGTTTTACTATATCCAAAAACAATTCTGATGGATAGTCATGGTTGCTTGTCAGTAACCAGATAATTTTATTTTACTCTTTATATGTATCTTCTATAACAATCTATAATATAGATAGATTATAGACCTCATTCCCATGACCTGAAGGAATAGTTTGAGGCTCTTCATGTTCCTTGAGTGAGCAGATGCCCTTGGGCTACACTAGTACACTACAGGACATATGGAGATGTTACTGGTGCCTGCTCAAGCAAATCGATGAACAAGAAGACAAGTGATACAAGTGTGATAAAAGTGATATGTATTTTACTCTTTACACTCCCACTTTCTCTCTCTCTATATATAAGTGGATATATATATATGTATATATATGCATATATATGCATATATATATGATGTTGGATGACAGGCTTTGCTAGCTTGGGAACTTTGCTGTTTTATCCACTCATAGCTTAATCTATTTGCATGTTCTTAAGCCAAGGTTCATACTAATGAGGTCTCTCTTCTATGTAAACACTGATGTAGGGTGTGGCAGTTACAGAAGTCACCCTGACTCTGAATGAATATCTTTTGACTTATTATCATACATCTACTAAGACTTCTATGTTATCTAGATTGGGTACAGCTCTCTTTATACCCACTGCATCCAGCGTGGGACAGTCTGAATTTACCAGGAGACGACCACCCTGGCTACGTTGAGACTATAGGTAGATTATAGGAAGGATCATACTAGTTTGCTCTCAAGTGTGACCCTGTATTTTTACATAATTATAGTATCTGCTTTTCAGTGTTTTTAAAATACTCATTGACTGAAGATATATTAGATATGCTATGTGTATAGACACATATTACTTCTGCTACGTGATGGTCTGTCTTACTGTGATTCAATAAAAAACAAAAAATATGCAAACAATAAAATTAGTAAAAATAAAAAATACCAACAATTAAGCGAAGTCCATTCACATACTATTGTTATTTGACATTACTTACCTCATACTCAGAGGTTGCTAGGTTTGAAAGGCATGTATAAAAGGGGCAAAGGTAAGAAAACATCAAATGACCATTGGAGCAATTGGCAACATTTTGTCAATTGAAATAGATGCAAATATGTCCAAGTTTTTGACTTGGACATATTTTTATTTATCCAGTAACTGCCACTAGGGCATTATACCTACCTATTATTTGTGTACATTATTTTTTAATAATGAAAATAACCTACAATTCAGGGTTATTTTTATGCCTTCTAATAGTAAACAGAAATTTTCATATGTAGAGACCATCACAATTAACTTTAGAGCTCAAATATATAAATGATTCATCGGGAATTAGCATAAGATATAACAATTATATAGATTTAAATTCTATAGCCACAGAAGGTGAAATTGTCACACAATTTTATGCCATTGCTGGTAAATGATCACTGACTGAAATATTAGTCACTTATATAACAAAAGGTAAACTTCGGGAGGGAAAACATTTGACTGAGTAGGAACTAGAATTTGCTATAGAAATGTTCACACTTCATTATCATACATAAGAAGGCATTCCTAAAGCACCAAAGCTGAAGAAAAGGCAAAGAGCTACTTGAAAAGCAAAATGTATTTATGGAGACATAATTGTAAATAGAAGTAGAAACCAGTATGCTATTTCAGATAACTGCAATTTTTTATCAACTATTAAGAAAATTCTCTATTTTCTATTGCTGAATGCTGAGAGATTTCCACTTGAAAGTAACATCTATGCAGAGATGTTGCTATTCTTAAACATTTTTTTAAATTGAGCCATATGGTAAGTAGTTACACACAGATAAACATAAATTTTAAGAAGTCTATGTTGAAATATCAATAAACTGCTACTATATATTAAATAATTATTTTACTTTGAAATCCTAACAGAGATTAATTTTTTAATACTGAAAATTCATCTAAAATGTAAGCAAATTGAGACAGGGCATAGATTATAAAGAAATGTCATTGCAAATACAATGACACTAAAATTAGAATAAATCTAAATAATGTGATATATAATCAATACCAATTATTGAGAACAACATACTAATCACATTATAAAAATAATTCTCTAAAAAGGTATATACTGGAAGCATAACTTTTTTAATATGTTATTATACCACCATGAGATATATAAATACAAAGATGTTCATGTTTGGGTTTCATCAGACAGTGTTCCAGCACCCATCCCTCCACCAGTGCCCATTTCCCACCACCAATGTCCCCGGTTCCCTATCCCCTCCCCTAACCTGCCTCTATGGCAGATTCTTTATCTCTTTTCTCTCTTTCTCTTTTTCTCTCGCCTTTCTCTGGAACCATATCTTTTAAAAGGAAACTACTCTCAATATTACTTTGACAATATTAATAGTGAAGTCACTCAAGACAGCTGTTGGGAGGGGCCATATCCTTACAAGTACATATTTAATATGATTTGTGAGATTTCTACCTTCCCTATGTATTGTTTGTACTCTGTGGTATATCTGAATGACATTGTCTCTGTTGTATTTATTACTTTCTGTGTTAGCACCTTAAGTGTGTAAAATTATCTTTTTGTAAAGAGTCTATGCTTAGACTGCTTGGTGAGATCCAAGTCACTCTAAATTTTACAATTCACTCATTTAGGAAATGGAGTGAGAGAACGGAAATCAGATTTTGTGGTTGGCAGACTTTGGATTAAATCTGTCACAGCAATAAACAAATGTGCTTCATTAGTTTTATCCTATACCTTTTCCTAGTTTCAGTGAATCCTTCTTCATTTAACTCTTTATGTGACAGGCCATAATACTTGTTCCTCACTGTCTACTGCAATTTGTGTGTAACTATTATTCCCAGACATTACTCTCAGCCGGAAGGGGAAAGGTGCGTATGTGCTTTTAAACAACGTTCTTGTCCTCTTTAGACCATGTACCCTCAGTAACTCTCTCACATTGTGCTGTTTCCTGAGGATTGGGAGGAGTGGATTGGGATTGTTAGAAACTGTGATGAGGCTGTTACTGGCATCTGATTTCAAAGGGTCAACAGGCATTATAATGACCACTTGATACTACGGAAGGAGCTGATTTTAGTGTTATTATTTAATGTAGATTATTAAAGATTAATCAATGCTTATTCTCAGATTCACCTATTGAGTGGAGGTGTGAGCTAGAAGTTATCTTATAATTCCCAGAACATTTCAATATAGGGAGATAATTCACAAAGAGGTGAAAGATTGCTAAAACTGGACAGAAGGATAGAACTTTTTTGAGGAAGGCAAATTTAAAGATTGCAGAAATAAAGACATAATAGGCTTCTTTACAGAACTAGCTCTACCAGTGAATGGCTGAAAAGGCACCAGGAAAGTCAGTTCCTGGAAAATCTCATCCACAGTCACTTTTGTGACGGGGCGGACTTTAAAAGTGGATGCAAATGTGTGAAGAGAAATTGGGACAAGCAAACCAAGAGAGTGAACACAGAGGGCTCTGGCCAAAGAGTAGAAGAGCAAACGGGGTCAGCTGCCATCCACAGCACTGGGGAGGCATCAAAGGATGCTCAGGTAACTCGGTATACACAGAATGAGGATGGTCAGTGGACAATTCCCAGAGCAACACAGCAGAATATCACATCCATGGTCCAATTGGACTTGGGTAAGAGCACAAAGAATCCTCAGGTACACAACGGAGGGATATTTGTGGGAGGTGCAGCGGGGTGAGCAACAGGGTAGTAGAGGAGTGGGTAAGGAAATTGTACTCACTAAAAATTTCCTAAAATTTAGGAAAATTTTTCCTAGATGTGTTTCCTGTGTAAGTAAAGCAAAAGAAACGTCTATAGTCAGAGTCTCTGAGGTAAGGCGGACAATATGGGTAACTGAGCTGAGAGCAAATACTAGGGGTGGTTTGTTTTCTTCTCTCCCAGGCCGTCGATAGTCTGATTCTCAGGTCACAATTAGCTCAGGCCCTGTGTTGTTTTAAAGTGGATTTGTCGTTCAAAGGGGCTGATATTGCCAGATTGATAGCTACCAAAGTCATTCATTTACAGTTTAAATATACATTTCATGCTGTGCTAAATTAGCTATTAATATTTCCTTGTCACTTGTCACTTTTCTTCCCATTGTTCATCGATTTGCTCCAGTGAGCACCAGTAACATCCCCATTCGTTGGGAATGAGGTCCATTATTGTTACTGTTTTTGGCATATCAAATACACCACGAGTAGCTTGCCAGGCTCTGCCAGGGCTCTGGGTTCATCCCAGGGGGCTACCACTGACCAATTGACACATAAACCAGCCAATCTAAGGAGATTTGATTTATTTTAAACAAATCCTAATGTTTGTGTGTCTGTGTATTGTGTTGTGTTCTCAGAATACAATAAGGTATTTGAAACCAGAACCAGCCAGAGAAGGATGCAAAGAAAAAACAGTTGTTTGGAGATAAATATTACCAGGATACTTGCCTAGATTGCTTATAATTTACTCACAGAATTTAAAAGCGGGTTAACATTATTGCTCTAAGAATACAGTCTGAAATATAAATCAAGTAGCTTGATCAAGTTTACATAGTTGAAAATTACAGAATCAGAATCAGATACAACTTTGTCTGAAACCAATAATAATTCTTTAGTGTATTGGGCTATCACTCACATAAATTTCCTGTTAAAATGGCAAGAAATGATTAGTGAATATATATCTGTGTCTAAAAGAGGGCACCTATGTGCTGCTTATTTATCTTTATACAGTGATGTGCTTTGGTAAGTAGTTTACTCTGTGACAACATTTTATTATTTCCTTTTCAAGCCTATACTTTTAGTTATATGTGAGATCTGTTGCGTTTTGTTGTAGACAGCTAAAACCGAGTTGACTTGTAGCTAGTCAAAGTTTATCATTCAACCACAATATTTTGAGATCTTGTTTTGCCCCACAAAACAATCTTTAATAGACTGTTACAGAAATTGCTGTCCTGAATCTGATTGTTCAAGTTCCCTCATGAAACAATGTTTTCAAAGTTATATTTAAACTTAAAAGTGTGAGCTCAGTCACACTGAGGGGCAAATAGAAACTATCTTTGCATTTGCTTTGAGCATCTGCACTTTGCAATAAAGGATATTGAATGCAATTTAAATCTAACTTCATTTGAGGATAACCCCAGGCATTTGGTGTCTGTGTTTCTTGTCATTTTGGACTGGCTATTGGAAACTCATTCACTTTTGCCTCACAGCATCTGCTAACCTCAGAGCAAAAGCCATCAAAGCTATTAGATGATTATTCGCCTCTGTCCACCAGACACACCTGGACTTATAATTGCATTGTGTTGATGACTTACAAAAGGAAAAAAATGTCTCCCAGAGTGACTGATGTGTGAAAATAATTAATCTAAAATTAGACATTCATAGCTCAACATAGTTGAGGGTGGTCTGAGTGAATCATGATTAATTGAGCTTCGCAATATATTTTTATTCGTAACAAGACTTCTTGTCCTCTACTTGGCTGCAAATATTATTACCACCTCCGTTACATCTGACATTTGTTTTGTATCTCTCACAGAACAGGCTTTGTATGCTGATAACCATCCATTAATATTGTTTAGTTAATTACATTTAGTTGCAGTTCAAAGGGATTTTGGGATAGAATAATGGAAATAATACAATTAAGATCAATTACTACTGATGCATTTCTTGATAATAGCATCATGAAGTTTTTAGCCGGGATAAGAATTACAATGTAGGACTGAAAAATAAGAAGATAGTTTTAAATTTGATTTAAGAAATGGATAGTTTTAAGTCTAAATATTGAAAGATGTTCTCCAAAACTGTTGAGGTTCAAACATTAAATATAAGCAGAGAATTTATATTTTTATCAAAACATTTTGTCATTGGAAAGGTCTTGTCATATCTGTCTATTATTTGCAATAATAAAACAATACAATAAGATTAAAAAAACTTATTTTTCAAGTGAATAAAAATATATATTGTTCCAGGTAAAATTGTTATTTGGCAACTGTGCTGTTAAAAAGTTCTTTTCTATCTTGTTAACCTTTTCTATACAACCCAAAGAAAATCTTTTTTAATTTTTATTTTGGTGAAGCCATCTCTCTTTATTATTTAATATTTTAATATCAGAAATAACACGATCTATAAAATGACAAATAATGAAATATTTATAATGTTCTTTGAAGGAAGCTCACAACCAGGAAATAAATCAGATATTCTGGTTACTTGAAGGGGCTGAATGAATTCAATCTGAGAGTCAAAAGAGCAAAATAATAAATACAATTAAACTTGTAGATTGCAATAAGTCTGATCATACTTATATACAGTGCCTATGTATTATGTACATTTTATAGATATGATATGCTACATGTAATTGGCATGTTATATTCATATGCTATAGCAGACCAGCCTATCACAGCCGGGCTCCACGCAGCCGCAAGCGGCAGTGCGGTTCATCAATAAATGCTGGATTTAGAGATGACTATAAGAGTATGAGACAGACATGGGGCAGAGCTGCTACTGGCTCTCACTGTTCCCAGCTGCTCATGAGGTGCCCGGGAGGGATGGCAGTTTCTAGCCCTGGCCAGCCACCCCAGCAGAGCCTCACAACAAGCCAGACTACCCCCGCCTCCCACTCCATGAGGGCCTCCATTTTCCACATCCGGACTTCCCCTTGTCAGAAACCAACCAGTAGACCAGCCTATCACAGCCAGGCTCATCGAGATCCACCCTGCAGCAGTCTTTTTTTTTTATGATTTTTAACATTTTATTTTAAACTGTACATTTTAAGATTATGCCATACATTTTTCTGTCTTTACCATTTAAATGACATTACATTTCATGTTAATTTGTGCCATATTACTGGAACTTCATTGATTTTTGCCTATTGATCTAACGTCCTGCAACTCTGCTTAACTTAGGTATTCTTAACAATTTATTAATAGATGCTTTTGGTATTTCCTGTGGGGACCACACATTTTCTGTTCATAATGGCACTTCAATTTCTTCCTTTCTTATCACTATTTCTTTTTTTTAATTTTTTTTAATTTTTTTTCCCTCCCCTCCTCTTATCACTATTTCTTATATTTCTTTTTCTAGTTTATTATATTTTCTTGGACCTGGGATTCTATAACGGGCATTGGTATTCAGGCTTGGCATCCTTATCTGTGAGATGGGCCTGTAACTGTGCCATGGATTCTAACAGTACTTTTTCTCATCCCCTTTACCCAGGAAATTCACATTAAGCATTTTCATTCTGCTAACCAAGGTTACAACAGAGCCTGGTAAGCTACCTGTGTTTTATTTGATATGCCAAAAACCAGTAACAGTTATAGACCTCAATTCCATGAAGAATGGTTTGAGGTTCTTCCTGTCCCTGGAGTAAGCAGATGCCCTTGGGATACACTTGCTTGTGACAGGACTATGGAGATGTTACCAGTGCCCGCTCGAGCAAATTGATGAACAATGGGAAGACAGTGATATAGTGATATAGTGATAACCAAGGTTAAGTACGGAGTTGGTCATAGAATGAAATGTATCACTGATAAGAAGACCCAACTTTGCCCAACTACCTGGTCTTTACTCTTTGAATCATCTCATCCATATCTGTTACTAGTTGTTTAAGAGATAATACAATTGAAATACCTCCTTTAAGGGCCTTAACTGTAAATGTGTTTTTTATTTTAATTTTTTTATTTTTACAATTACAAAGATATACAATTGAAAAGTTCATATTTGGGTTTTGGTCATACAGTGTTCCAGCACCCATTCCGCCACCAGTGCCCATCTCCCACCACCAACGTCCCTGGTTCCCTCCCTCCTCCCCCAGCCCTCCTCCATGGCAGGTTCTTTATTTCTTTCCCTTTCTCTCTATTTCTCTTTATTATTTTTTTTTTTTGCTTTTTGGGTCATGCCCGGCAATGCTCAGGGGTAACTCCTGGCTCTGCACTCAGGAATTACTCCTGGCGGTGCTCGGGGACCATATGGGATGCCGGGATCGAACCCAGGATGGCACAGGCCGGCCACGCAACGCAAACGCCTACCTGCTGGGCCATAGCTCTGGCCCCTCTCTCTCTCTTTTTCCTTCCCTTCCAGACTATGGATTACAGAACATACATTAAAGGGTTGTCATGTGTATCTTTTGCCCCTATTTAGTGCTCAGTTCTAGGTTGGCATTAGTACCTTCGACAATTATTAGCATACTGTTCCATTTTCTGTCTTACCTAGCCTCTGACTCCCACATGTTTGTGATAATTTCCACCTTTGACAAGACCTACTGATATATGTTTCACTTGACCTTGGATAGTGGTGTCATAATATGTACATATATATTTATGCTATGCAAATAAATGCAGTCATTCTGTATCTGTCTCTCTCCTTCTGGCTAATTTCATCAACATAATCTTCTCCATGTCCATCCATTTATAGGCAAATTTTATAACTTCATTTTTCCTAACAGCTGCATAGTATTCCATTGTTTAGATGTACCAAAGTTTCTTTATCCAGTCATCGATTTTCGGGCACTCTGGTTGCTTCCAGATTCTGGCTATTGTGAATAATACTGCTATGAACATAAAAGTAGGGATGGTGTTCCCGCTGCATATTTTTGGTTTCCCAGAGTAGATTCCCAGGAGTGGTATGGCTGGGTGAAATGGGAGTTCAATTTCTAGTCTTTGCAGGAATGTCCATATTGTTTTCCAGAAAGGCTTTACCAGCTGGCATTCCCACCAAGTCTTTTTTAAATCAGGCCCAGGTATGCTGATCCAGAGACTCACAGACATGGGGCAGAGCTGCTACTGCCTCTCTGTGTGCCCAGCTGCTCATGAGGTGCCCGGGAGGGATGGCGGGTTCTAGCCCTGGCCCGCCACCCCAGCAGAGCCTCGCAATGAGCCAGACCAGCCCCCCATTCCATGAGGGCCTCCATTTTCCATATCCGGACTTCCCCCTCATCAGAACTCCACCCAGCAGACCAGCCTATCACAGCCGGGCTCACGCGCCACAAGCGGCCACGCGATTCATCAATAAATGCAGGACTTTGAGATGACTACAAGAGTATGCTACCGGCACAACAGAGCCTGGCAAGCTACCCGTGTTGTATTTGATATGCCAGAAACCAGTAACAATTATACACCTCATTCGCATGACCTGATGGAATGGTTTGAGGCTCTTTATTTTCCTTGAGCAAGCAGGTGCCCTTGGGCTCTACTTGCATGAGATAGGTCATATGGAGATATTACTGGTGTCCGCTCGAGCAAATCAACGATGAATGGAAAGACAGTGATACAGTGACAGTGATGTAACAGAAATATTATGTATGGAATCATTTATTACATATATATGTTCTTATCATATGCCATATCATTTTGATTCTGTGGAGACTGAAGCAGTCATTGAAGCCCTAGCAAAACAGGGTGTTCAAACCCAATATATCAAGATCTTTTGTGAGCTGTATTACGGATGCACCACAAGGATCACAAGGATCTCACCATTCTACAAAGACGTGATCATTAATGTGAAAAGAGGGGTTCGACAGGGTGATACCATTTCACCAAAACTCTTCAGTGCCACCCTCGAGAACATCATGCAACAATTAGAATGGGAAGGAATGGGAGTGAAGATAGATGGTCGGCAACTACACCACCTCCACTTCGCTGATGACATCATTCTAATAACACCAAACATTAGCCAAGCTGCACAAATGCTGGCTGACTTCAACCGAGAATGTGGAAAGATACATCTACAGCTGAATCTAAAAGAAAACTATGTTTATGAAAAATGTACTAGTTCCAGAGGCCCCATTCACTCTCAATGGAACAAACATCTGTGAATGCAGCAGTTATGTATGTGTACCTAGGTCGAGAATTCAACATGATGAACAACCTAGCACCTGAGCTGCGCAGGAGGAAGAGAATGGCTTGGAATGCCTTCAAAGGCATCGAAGAAATAGCTAAAAGAACAAAGAACCTCTGGCTCGGGCACATCTCTTTGACTCCACCGTTCTCCCTGCATTAACATATGCCTCAGTGACCTGGGCTCTACGAAAGCAGGATGAGAATGCTATTCGGGTCTCCCAGAGAGGAATCAAAAGAGCTATGCTTGGAATATCACGCCTCACTCAAGTGAGAGAAGGAATCCATCGCTGTTCCAGAGTCAGGGACGCTGTCTCATTTGCCAAGGCATAGAAAATCAGATGGGCTGGACATGTAATGCAATTTGGAGATGACCACTGGACTAGAGCTGTTACCGACTGGATCCCATGGGATGTCAAAAGATCAGGTGGCCGCCCACCTACAAGATGGTCAGACTTCCTTGTCAAGACCCTTCAGGAACCGTTTGAGGCTCTTCATATTCCTGAATCAACCAGATGCCATTGGGCTACATTAGCACATGATAGGGTCCAATAGAAATGTTACAGGTGCCCACTTGAGCAAATTGATGAATAATGGAATTCAAGTGATCAAGTGATCAAGTGATCATATGCCACATATCATATACGGCGTAGATGGATAGGAAGTTAAAAGTACCGCAATTCACAGGTAGCTTCAACGGTTGCTACATTTTTACTGATTTACAAGACAAATATTTTTAAGGTTCCTTACCCAAGTCATCACCAAGTATGAGTATTTCCACCAAGATCAATGAGGCAACAGTTCTCCTTCAATCTCGTTGTCTATTCTCCTTTTGGTGACTTTGGTTGTATCTAGAAAGTACAGGGTTTGTTTTCATATGACTTTGCTCCCTGCCTTAGCTGCTCTATATTCCACATAAGAATAAAATTGCTGCACTGCTTTATTTCCTTCTGACCTGTTCTCTTAGCATGACTACCTCGAGTCCATCCAGGGGCCACCAAAGGCACAGCGGTGCCTTTCCTTGAGCTGAGTAATGTTCCATGTGGGTTCCTTTATCTTTTCTTTAGCCACGCCTCTGTCCTTCCCAGCTACTGTGATGGCTTTGATACCTCCATGTCAGACTGAAAGCAGTTAATAAATGAAGTTGGGAAAGGGAATCCTCTAGAGATCATGTAACGGTTCCATTGTTTTGTCTTGGAGAAAATTTAAATAAAACAGATTTGACAAGGAAAATGCTGTCATTGTTTGAAAGATTAAAATAGGCACTGAGATAAGAAAGTTGAAAATGTTCTTTCCTACTAAAAAACATGCCTAATTTATTAAAAAATATCATGCCAAAAGTTTTCTGAGGTTCATAGGATTAGCGGCGGCTCATTCAGATTTCTCTGGCATTATAGAATATTAATTATTGAGAATCAATATTGATAAAATAATTATTCATATTTTATAGTAGCTGAAATATAGTCTATGAACAAATGCTAATACTATTCATCTCATTGACTAATGGGCCTACCATGATTTTTAAAAAGTCAAATGACACATATATCTAACATGTAATATGATGCTGATATAGTTAAAAAGATATAAAGCAGTAAAATAATATTTTAGTATAAAATGACTGAAGTTTCTCTGCATTCTTGATAAAATTTAGGGTATAGTCCCAAGAAAACATTATATTTTTTCCTTTTCTGTTTAAGCTCATCTACAAACCAATTTATTTCTGAAATAGGCCCCAGGGGCAGATTGGATTGTGACTGTAATGGGGGGATATTTGACTGGCCACTCAAGGAAATTGCTATGGACTTTTAATCTTATTTTGATTAAGTTTCTTGGAGATTGTGTCTGCCAGGCTAGCGGGGAGATTACTGCTTCTGCTCCTTTGGCAGCAATTGCCCTGAGACTCTCATTTTTTCTTTTCTATTCTTTCAAGGTTATGTCAAAACAGTATTACCCTTTTCTAATAAACACCGTATGCCGAGGTTTTAAATTTTCTAAAAATTATAGTGCTAATAAAGTCTGAATATTTAGCTAATCAAAATATTATGAAAGTCATTTTGTTTTGAAAAAAAGTTGTGTTCATATAAAACCAAGAACTAAAGTGATCCATGTACCAGAAACATACAATATTTTCATCTGTCGAAGCCAAGAATGGTAATCTTATAAAGAAATAAAATATAGTTTTAAATGATAATCAGGAATATACTTTGAGTAAAAACATGGTGGTGAAAAAGAGGAAATTTTGATTTTTAGATTTTCTGCAAAGATCTAATCCAAGCAAAGGAAACTGGATTCATCCATCGGTGATGGAGGAATGATGACTTTGCTTATCATCTCGTAGCCCCTGAAATCTCTGACACGCCTGTCAGCAATCCACTTTATTTCAGTCCTTTTTACTGTTTGGTTTTAGGGCTACATTGACTGACGCTCAGGGATTACCCAGGGACCTTGTGGGGTGCAGGGCACCAAATCCAAAACAGCCATGTCCAAGGCAAACATCTTACTGCTTTACTGTTATTCTGGCCCCTTCAATTTCTTCTAAATGGAATCCTGATAATTTGTAGTATTTGCTGTCCTAACTAGGAATCAGGGCCATTCACCCCAGTGAGCAGAGCAGTGCCTGGGGAAGCTGATCAGGGCATGCTTAGTGGTTCTGTCTGGGACACTTGGACCTGTCTTGTCTCCACTGATAAATAACATATCTTGCTAAGTCTGTTGGCCTATCAGGAAAAGAGGTTTAATAAGAAACATTTCCTCCCTCAAGACATGAGAGAATTGCTTTTTTTTCATTTTTCTTTGTCAAATAAAATTGTTTCAAAAGTGTAAATTTTGTAGATTTTTAGAGCATGTCCACCACAAAAAAAATTTTGATATTTATCACTTCCCTTTATCAGCCTGTGATCAGAGACTAAAGGTTAGTTTTTATTTGAGGGTACTGGGCAGGTGGATAAAACCTTCCTGTCTCGGGGTTTATTCCTGGCTGGGTGCTCAGAGATCACACCTGGTCATGTTCAGAGTTAAATCTGCAGAACAGCGGGCCATGTTTCATGGCCCGCTGTTCTGCAGATTTAACTTTAATATTTAAGATTTAATAAGTGTTTCTTATTGAATCTCTTTTCCTAGACTCTAGTTCCAGCTCCGAGACAGTTTATGCCATTGGATGTTTCCTCTCCTGATTTGTTTCCTTATATACCGTAAATGAGTGAGAGCGCCCTGTGCTTTTCTTTATATCCTTTGGACCATCACTCTGTAGAGCAGTCATCAGGTGTGTCCATGATGTAGCAAGAGGCAAGACTCCACAATTTCTACAACTGAGCAATGGTCCATTGAGTAATCTAGACCAGGCCTTCATCCATTCATATATTCTTGGTCCCTAGGATTGTCTCCAGATCTTAGCTGTTGTAAATAGACCACAGTGAGCGTAGATGTTGATGATGTCTTTCCCAATTGATATTCCAATGCTCTCTTAATAAACATGGAGAGATAGAATTTCTGGATCATGTGGCAGTTCTATTCTTAAGTTATTTGAAACTAACTAACCAATTTTTATGGAAGTTAAACAACTTTACATTCATACCACAATGATGGAAAGATTCTCTTCCTCCATGCCCTCATCAAAACTTATTTTTCTTGACCAAATCTATATAAGTTAGTCTCACAGTTGTGACATGGTATTTCATTGCTTCTTCTTTCCATTTATAATTGTTGTTTGAATTAGTCTATAAGGTCTTTCTTTACTCTGTATGACTTGCCATACAGAATAAATCTATTTTAAATGTTCAAATTGTACTTTTTCAGTGATAAAACATGATGTTTTGTGGGGACCAGAGTGATGGTACAGAAGTTCTTGTGCTTGCTTTGTGTGCACCTGACCGTTTGCAATCTAGAGACCATCTAGTGTTCCCTGAGCACATCCAGAAATGATGTCTAAGTTCAGAGCCAGGAGTAAGCACTGAGCACTGCCAGGTGTAACCCCCAAACAAAGAAACAAAAGAAAAACTTAAAATTTTTAAATAGACTTTAGGAAAATATGTGAAAGGATGTGCTTTAGAAATATAGCTACACAATATCCACTGACATAATAACAGTGTTTTACTCGATAGCAGTTTAACTTGAATGCATATAGAAGTATGTCTTGAGATAAATAGTATTTATGTCTAAGTAGCTTAGATTATAAATATGACATTGCACATGTTTCCTGATGCAAGAAGAGACACACCTCCACATGGCAAATACAGCTACCATATCAGAAAAAAAATGTGGTCTATGAAAAAAGGGCCCAGAATACAAGGGTTTAATTCTATTGATTTTTTTTTTAAATAAAGATTTCTCAGTGCACCCTCTCGGCAAGTTTCATTTACTCAAGAGAAAATTCTTTAATTATAAGATTCTTAAATTACCCTGGTAATTTTATAAGAAAAATGATTAATTACTTTGAGCAATCAGTTTTACAGTTGAGCATGGCTCTTTATTTAAATTTTTAAAAGAAATGAAGGAAAGCAAATGAGAAGCTTATGCATAAAACATAAAACCCCAATAGTTTAGTGAAACAACATGTGTTAAAATGTTTCTTCAAATTCAATGGTTAATTCATCCTACTTTTGCTGAGTAGCTAATAATGATCATGTTTGAAGTTCAAGAACAACATGGTATTGGATTTGGAGAAAGTATATGTACTGCTTTAAGAAATCAATATTGTATTTTTGTTTTGAATTTTTAAAATCATAAATCATAAATATTAAAGTAAACAAGTGTCTGTTTATTTTTAATGCAAATAAAGTGAAGTCTTTGGTAATCACTTCCAGTCCGATGCCCAAGTCAGGTATCTGATGTAAGTATTCCTACCTCAATAGAAATTTTGCATGTCCAAATTGTAAATCCAATTAAGATCTTCATTCTCTACTGTGTTCGTTCTAGAGAGCCAGGACATGGTTCTAAGTCCAGGCTCCATTTCGAATCTCATTGTGAGCTTTAAAATATTTATCTCTTGATCACACTCAGGTCTAATTAAAATAAAGATCAGTTCTTAAAGAAGGGGTGTATGTGTTGAACTATGACATTATTATGATGTGTGATAACAAGGATGGTGGCTGGAATTCATGTAGCAAACACCAAGTACTATACTTTATATATCTGAGCCGTAAGAGAGAAAACATAGATGAGAGTGATATGGATGCTGGATATTTCACTTCTTTCTCCTCTGTTTAGAAACAAAAGTAGAATTCTAAATTAATACAAAGAATGTGACAACAAATTGAATGTTCTGAAAACACTACAAGGTTCCTTTCTTATAAAGTATTTATTTCTGCTAACTTACTTTTAAAATGACTTTCTAGAATAAATGAGAGATTTTTTAATCACCTCTAAAGTGACATTTTCATACAGCTTAGAAATGGGTAATACCGAAGAGAAGTCAAACATCCAATAATGTCACCTATCTTCATCAGGAGTATAGAGAGAGGCAAAGCAGGGATCAGTCTATGGCAAATATTCATCCTTGGATTACAAAACTGAGATTTTCAAGCAGTAGTGCAGGGAGGGACATGAAGAGGTGGAATAGAGGGGACAGTGTTTTGTTGGGTCTTGGTCACTTTGATGGTGGCGGGCTATGTTAACTGCATCAGAACCTCAGAATTGGTCTAGAGGGACAATCAGGGTGTGAGGTGTTTACCTTACAAGTGAACTGCAGGGTTCAACTCCCAGCACCATATATGGCCCTTGGGAATAGAGCCCAGAAAATGCCCTGAGCACAGCTGTATGGTTGACTCACCTCTCCCCAATAAACTTCCATAAATATTAACAACATTGTATTTTTAGTATCTAAACTGCAATAAAACATGATTGAAACACAACAAAAAAAGGCAATATATAAACATTTGTATTCTTTGGGTTAGCATAATTTTAAGTAAACTAGATGCTTAAGTGAAAATAAAATTTTGAATAAAATGTAGTTAAACTTTATTTTTCAAGTTGTAAACATTACATACATTTGACTCAGATACACCGGGCAGAGCTGCTACCAGCTCTCCCTGTGCGCAGATGACCATGAGGCACCCAGGAGGGAAGTCGAGTCTAGCCCTGGTCTGTCATCCCAGCAGAGCCTCCCTCACAAGAAGCCAGAGGAAACCCCACACAATGAGGGCTGCCATTTTCAACATCAAAGGTCATTAGAGCTCCACCCAGCAGAAAAGCCCATCTTTCCCCAGCTCACGGAGCTGTAAAGCGGTCGCGCGGCTCATCAACAAATGCATGAGATGAGAGCCTACTAGTATCCCACTCACACGGCAGAGCCTGGCAAGCTACCCGTGTCGTTTTTGATATGCCAAAAACCAGTATCAATTATAGACCTCATACCCATAACCTGAAGAGTGGTTTGAGGCTCTTCATGCTCCTGGAGTGAGCTGATGCCCTTGGGCTCTACTAGCTCGCTATGGGAGCTACAGAACATATGGAGATGCTACTGGTGCCCATTAGAACAAATTGATGAGCGACGGGAAGACAAGTGATACAGGATATACAAATCTGTCATCTTACTGCAAATGGGCATTGAATTGCCTGGCCCTGTACCAGGTTCTCTTCTGTCGATGCCCCATGCCCAATCCTGCTGCTCACTGCTCTGTGCTCACAGGACTCAGCTTTCTGTGCTGCTCTGCCTGTGATCCTGAGGGGACAGCACTATCCTAGGCATCCCCCTCTCAGAAAAACTTGGTCCTGGGGGGCAGAGCCATAGTACAGCAGGGAGGGAGGCTCTATGGGGGAAGCTGACGGGGGTTGGACCTCACATATGCTCCAGTACCGAGTGATCAGGAGTGATCACTGAGCAGAAAGCCAAAAGGGTATGCCCTTTTTCTTGCCAGCTGTGGCACCTAAAAGCAAAAACCATACAAAAAAGTGATGATCTTGTGATCTTCAGAGGGTTCTATCAAAGAAAACTTTCTAAAACTTTAGTTTCCTTAGTTTTAATATAAACATAGCATTGATTCTTCCCATTAAATACATTTCAGACAAGAAACAATTATATGCTATACATTAAAGCTAAATCTATTAAAAACGATTTTTTAGCAGGATAGGCCAATATATTTTATAATTATTTGCCCTTAGAAACTATGCTATTGTAATTCTTATTGAGGTATTGATTATATGTATACCAGACATGCAAAAATTTATTAGTTATTATTTGTTTATAAAATTTATTTAAGTGCCTTATAATGCTGAGGTACACTTTATAGTCATGGATTTCATATTGATATAATCATAATGCAAAGCAATGCTTAATATTGGCAAATTACAGTTTTCCTCCTTACAGCTATTGACGATGTGCTTTTAGTATCACAAAGCTAATGCTTCCTCCTTTCAGCAGTTATTAAGCAAACTATTATATGTAGTTAACCACGAGCCCGAAAGTGTTTTCAGAGTCCCACTTCTAAATATATTTTTAAAATAACTATATTTAAGAAACATAGTGTCCTTTTCAATCAAGCTATAATTTTTTTTACTAAAAATTAAGCAAAATAGAAATGAGTGGCTTGATTTTTTCTTCTGGTGATTACAGATATTGATTGCACATATAAATTCATTAAATGAGGAGAAGAGGAATAAATTTCATTTACATTGTCAGTTAAGGAACAGCAACAATAAACACCAAAATTACTTTTACATCCAATCATAATATGCATGAATATGCAAATAATTTATCAACAAAATAAAAGAACATTTTTATTTTAAACTTGAAAATTTAAATACAACATAAAATAGTTTCTTGGAAAATTGTAATGAAATCCTAAAAAATCTTAGGCTAAAGTTTATATTATAACTCTAGTGTTGCAAGAGAAATGGGTAATATCATATAAATTTTGCTAAAAAACTATTTCAGAAGTACTAGGAGAAATGCTCCAGTTTATATATTAATTTTGAGAATTTAAAACAGATTTTTATCAAGAAAATGAACTATATAAATATGATTATTTTATAAATCATTCAAGTTGTGAACAAATCCACTGTGCAACTACTAGTGGTCTCTTGTTATTTTTGAATAATCCTGAGAATAAAGGAAAAACTAGGTATTCTATTCCTCGACTTCAAACTATGCCATATGGTATAGTAATTAAATATTATGGTATATACTATAGTAGTTAAAATTATGGTACGAGGATGAAAATAAATACACAGAGCAATGAATAGAATTATGAATCCAAAAATAAACCTACACATTTAGTAAACATTCAATGAACATGGCCAGAGCGATAGCACAGCATGTAGGGCGTTTGCCATGCCGTCGCCGACCTGGGTTCTCTCTCCGGCATCCCATATGGTCCCCAAGCACCACCAGGAGTAATTCCTGAGCTAAGAGCCAGGAGTAACCCCTGAGTATCACCAAGTTTGACCCCAAAAAAGAAAATATATGAGTTCAGAGCACAAAATAGGGCAAGAAGATTACCTCAGTAATTAATATTGTAAAATCTGGGCTACCACTATCTTACACCAAACTTACACAAAATGAGCTAAAAATGTGAGCGCAGGTCTTGAAACCTTATGGACAATCAGTGAATACACTCAGCGTCCTGGTTACAGTGATATCTGTATTAATCACTAACAGCAGGAAAAACAAAAGCAAAAGTAAACTTTAGACTAAAGTGTTTGAAGTCAAGTAAGAAAAAGGAAATCCTTACCTATTGCAGGGGGACATGCAGACAGCAGCCCTTGTGGAAGTGGTGTGGAGATTCTTGGAAACAATCTGGAGGGGCTGGAGCGACAGCAGCTGCGGAATGGAGTTTGCCTGTACTCGGCCGACCCATGTTCAATCCCCAGCATTCCAAATGGTCCCCAGAGCACCGCCAGGAGTGATTCCTGAGTGCAGAGCCAGGAGGAACCCCTGAGCATTGCTGGTATGACCTAAAAAGTGGGAAAAAATGAAGCAATCTGGAATATAGAAATGCATTAGGAGCAACTATGCCACTTTTAGGTATTTTCTAAGGGGTATAGAGTGATTCACAGAGGTATCAGCACCCCCTGTGATTATTGAAGTGTTATTCACAACATCCAAGAGTTGGGGGCAACCACCAGATGAATGTGCTCATTAGCAGTGAACGAGCTGAGAGGTGGAACATATGAGCTATGGGTGGGAGTGGTCATTCCACCCACTTCCACTCACCCCCCTCTGAATTCAACACCAACAGTGCTCCAGAAATTAGTGCTGAGCAAAGTACTGACATTGGGACACTGGATAACTGCAGAAAAATAATAAATATAAATATATTTCCTTATTTTTTTGGGAGGAATACGAAAAAAAATATATCCTTACCTTAACCCTAACCTAACACTAACCCTAACCCTATCGACTGAGAATGTGGAAAGATGGGTCTACAGCTGAATCTAAAAGAAAATCATGTTTATGGAAAATGAACTAGTCCCAGAGGCCCCATTCACTCTCAATGGAACAAACATCTCTGAATGCAGCAGTTATGTGTACCTAGGTCAAGAAGTCAACATGATGAACGACCTAAAACCTGAGCTGTGCAGGAGGAAGAGAGCATCATGGAATGCCTTCAAAGGCATCGAAGAAATAGCTAAAAGGACAAAGAACCTCCGGCTCTGGGCACATCTCTTTGACTCCACCGTTCTCCCTGCATTAACATACGCCTCAGAGACCTGGGCCCTACGAAAGCAGGAGGAGAATGCTATTCGGTCTCCCAGAGAGGAATCGAAAGAGCTATGCTTGGAATATCACGCCTCACTCAAGTGAGACAAGGAATCGGAGTTCTGACCTCCCTCTCTATTCAAGAATCAGGGATGCTGTCTCGTTTTCAAGGCATCGAAAATCAGATGAGCTGGACATGTAATGCGATTTGGAGATGACCGCTGGGCTAGAGCTGTTACCGACTGGATCCCACGGGATGTCAAAAGATCAGGTGGCCGCCCACCTACAAGATGGTCAGACTTCCTTGTAAAGACCCTGAAGGAACGGTTTGAGGCTCTTCATATTCCTGAATCAACCAGATGCCATTGGGCTACATTGGCATGTGATAGGGTCCAATGGAAATGTTACTGGCGCCCGCTCGAGCAAATCGATGAATAATGGGATTCAAGTGCTCAAGTGAAGTGATATTTCCTTATAACTATGGACACACCATGATGGGAATCTGGGCCATGCAATGTGTGCTAGTTCGAGTCCCCGAAGAGCAAATGTCAATTACATATGTGAAAGAAATAGAGTTCAGATCCACTGGGACAACGGGGAAATAGATGTGAAAATCAACACAGACTCAAAGGTTAGTGAAAATCAGAGACAAACTAGAGATCAGAAACTAGGCACAGTTGAGAGACAATCGATGACCAATTATTTCTCACCACACTGATGGTGCTAAATCCATGATTTAGACGTCTTCCCAAAATTAGATAATTTAGGGTCCGATAGAAATTCCTCAAAGCATGGAATCAAACAATATAAATCCTGGATTTCTCATCAACTACCACTGAAATCATACTCAGCTCAGTGGTTAATTCTTTGCAGAACCTATTTTCCTGGCACTTCAAATGTCTTTAGATCCAAACATTTATAAAGACAAGCCCTCTTAATAATTGGTGGGAGATCAGCATTAGTGAACTAGAAATTATAATTCCTATCTGGAAAATATTTGATCTGATGCCACCATTTTATAAATCTAATAATTCACTTCTGAATTGAAATTATGAATTTCAGTTTATAATAGTAAATTTTGCTAGAGATTTTTCATGCAGTAAGCCAATGTATGGGTTTAAATTTTTCATCGCTGAAATTGTCTTTCACTTGTAGCTGAATTAAATAATAACATTCTGGATGGAGAAAAAGCTATTCATTCAGAAAATGAATAATTTAGACATAAATTGGTCTTTTAAGTAATTTAAATTGATATGGATTTTACCAAACTGTTTTTCTTAAGATTGAGTGGGGGAAAGAACCCTTCAGCACATCAAATACCTATTATTTCCCTTGATCCCTGTGCTTTCAGTAAGTGTATGTGGTCTTCACTGGTGCTCATTGATTCTGACAGCACATAACTTTAAACATTGTGATAGTAGAACAAGAAGAACAAATGACAGTTCAGTATCTTTATGAAAGTGACAAAAATTGAAAAGTAATTTAGTTATATGGATTAAACTTCTCATTTATATGACTTATATTCTCATGCCATTTCTTTTATGTTTTATTTATTTCTGTGCTGAAATGTAAATGAAATAAAATCTTTTAAAATTCTTGCATACATTTGCACTAAATTGTAGAAATTCAAGTAAAAACATTAAAAAATATTATCAGGAAAACAGTTGTTCTTAAGGTCAGATTTCCCACATGTTGGGTGAAATTTTCAGGAACAGTGCATATTATTGTGAATTTTAATTTAAATTATAAAATTATGTGGTCCATATTGTTGTTCATTAAAAGAAAGCTATAGAATACTAATATCAGAAAAAAGACATTATTTTAACAATTGAGTATTTCTTATCTTTTTTAATGAGGGTTTTCCCCCAGTAATAAGTATACTCACAAACAAAAGATATAACTCATAAGTTTAGGTGAATAAATAAAATATGTGATAAATTTGACTTAAATTCAAAAGATCCTGGTTTATTGGATTGAATATTTCTATTGCGGACACTGAGAGTCCATGCACACACACCCAGTGGTAGTATCAGAAGTTTTAAGTTGTAAAATCTGAAACAACTCCCTTTTCAGTTTTCTAGTTAGCTCAGCACCGGATGGCTTATCCTTGATCTATTCTGCTTATCAGAACCGCTCCATAGCAAGTTGATGAACAAAATGACAAGGCTAGAAGGGAGCAAAGTTAAATCCAAAATCAAACCTGCTTATCTGCATGCACATAAGGAAGCACCCGTGACGCAAATCCACACGGGCTGAGTAATAAAACCAAAGTAACTTAGAGAAAAGGTAAGTATACCTTTACTTACACATGAGACGCACTATAAACACTTCCAACATAATAAACTGTGTTCTTCTGTCGTGTTGCCTTGTGAAATTACCAGTGAATTAAATTTATAAGCCGGACCACCTAAGGCTTGTCTGAAATGGCAGAGAAAATAATATTTGATCCTCAAATGGCATTAGTGATAGACTTATATTACCTTGACCTTTAAGAGATCATTCAGTAAACAAAATATTTAATCAAACTTATTTTAAATAAGGGCAACAAATCAAAAGTGGATAGCAAATAGAAATGAATTATGTCCATTTGCAGATTTTTGGACTGCTTTAAAATTCTGTTTAGCTCCTGCTGCCATGTGTATATTCTTCTGTAAGACACACATGATGATGCAAGGTAAGTGTTTTGATGGAATATATAAATTAGATATACTGACATTTATTGATATATTAAAATTGAATTGTAGTATTTAGTATAGAAAGAGTAGTAGGAACATATAGCTACTCAAAAGATAAAAATCTAAATGTAAAGTGAAATTCTTGATTTAATATATTTTCATAAAACTTTCATTGTATTAGTATTTTTTCTTTTTCCATTTTGGGTCACACCCGGCAATGCTCAGGGGTTACTCCTGGCTCTGCACTAAGAAATCATTGGGGAATCCAACCTGAGTCGGGTGCATGCAAGGCAAACACGCTGTGCTACTGCTCCGGCCCCTCTGTGTATTAGTGCTTATATGGTAACTTTCCTTAAAGAAGAAAATTATTTCTCCTTATCAATTTTCCCTTATCCAACAATCACTATAGATTTTCTAGTTTCAGTAGAATATTGCATATCACTGTCTTCCCGTTTATCATCGATTGGCTCGGCGGGCAACAGTAACATCTCCATATGTCCTGTCTCATGCTAGTAGAGCCCAAGGGCATCTGTTTGCTCCAGGAACATAAAGAACCTCAAACCATTCCATCAGGTCATGGGAATGAGGTCTATAATCGTTACTGGTTTTTGGCATATCAAATACGACATGGGTGGCTTGCCAGGCTCTGCAGTGTGGGTAGCCTACTCTTGTAGTTATCTCTAAATCCAGCATTTATTGCTGAATCATGCAGCCACTTTCGGCCACACGAGCCGGGCTGTAATAAGCCAGTCTGCTGGGTGGAGTTCTGACAAGAGGGAAGTCTGGATGTGGAAAATGGAGGTCCTCATGGAGTGGGGATGTCGTCTGGCTTGTTGCGAGGCTCTGTTGAGGTGGAGGGCCAGGGATAGAGACCGCCATCCTTCCTGGGCGCCTCGTGAGTGGCTGGGCACAGGGAGAGCCAGTAGCAGCTCTGCCCCATGTCTGTGAGTCTCTGTGTGTGGCTTGCTGGGTTTGTGCCTAATACTAATGGTTCATTCCTTATCTATTGTGATCTTTTGCAGTGGAGGAAGAAGCGAATGTGCAGGTAATGCTAAAACTCGGCCATTTTAGCATTAAGTAATAAATAAATAGCATTAAGTAAATAAATAAATAAAGCTAGGCTCTAAGAGACAGGAGTAACTCCTGAGCATTGCTAGGCGTGACCAAAAACGAACACAAAAAGCTTTGATCTATAAAATAGTGATAGTGATTAGGGTCCAGAGCGATAGTCCAGCGGGTAGGGCATTTGCCTTGCACATGGCCGGCCCATGCCGGCCGGGTTCGATACCCCGGCATCCCATATGGTCCCCCGAGCACCGCCAGGAATGATTCCTGAGTGCAGAGCCAGGAGTAACCCCTGAGCATCTCCGGGTGCATATTGCATATATAAAATATCAAATATTTAAATATCGATCATTTATCTAAGCAAATAATTAGTTATCAAAAAATAGGGGCGAGGAGCCGGAGTGATAGCCCAGCATGTAGGACATTTGCCTTCCACATGGACGGCCTGTGCAGGCCTGGGTTCAATCCCGGCATCCCATATGGTCCCCAAGCACCGCCAGGAGTGATTCCTGAGTGCAGAGCCAGGAGTAGACCCTGAGCATTGCCAGGTGTGACCCAAAAAAGCAAAAAAAAAAGTAGGGGCAGGAGAAACAGTAGGGCAGGACAATTGCTGGTCTTGTCCACAGGCAAGCCTTGTTCCTTCCCCAGCACTCTTGACGATCCCCTGTCCACTGGCACTAGTGTCCCCTGAGCCAGGAGCAGCCTTGAGCATAGATGAGGGTGTCCCCAAACTGAAACTAAATTAATTAAAATTGATGAACACATCACTTAGTAGATTTGCTGAAAACATGCTAGATTTCTTCTTATTTTAAAAGCAATGTTCAAATGCTTCACAACTCACAACTAATAGCTATTTATAAAGGTGTGGCAGTTTCTAGGACCAGAATGATAGTCCAGAGTGTTCGGGTGGTTGCCTAACACATGGTAGACCTGGCTTCTATACCTGACATCCGTTATGGTTCCCCGAGCACCACCAGGCATAATTCCTGATCACAGAGCCAGGAGTGACCCCTAAGCATCGCTGAGTGTGACCCAAAAAGAAAAAAGAAAGAAAAAGAAAAGGAAAAAAGAAATAAGGGAGTATGTTTTCATGCTCCTCGAGGTGCTGCAGGTGTGGCTGTCGTGCCTGACTGAGTGGACAGGTGGCAGACAGGGAGACAGGCTTGTCTATACCCAGGACTCTGCCCCGTGGGCCCTGGATGGTTGATGGTCTGACACAGAAAATGACTGGGTCCTCTGGGATGAACCCAGAGCCACTGCAGAGTCTGGCAAGCTACCCGTGGTGTATTCGATATACCAAAAACTGTAGCAATAATGGACCTCATTCCCAACTAATGGAGACATTACTGGTGCCCACTTGAGCAAATTGATGAACAATGGGAAGACAAGTGATACAAGTGGCAGTTTCTGTGTTTCTATTTCATTCTGAGACTGAAACAGGGCCATAAAACTCAGCACATTCACTTGAATGGTTATCAGATTACATTTGTCTTTTAAATTTTATCTAGTAATATAGATCCTAATAGTTACAGATATTGAAAATTTTAATATTTTAAATTTCTATTTGGAGTCTGAGAGATATCTCCACTTGCCAGGGTGAACTCTTTGCATGCAGCGGACCCTGGTGGAATCCCTGAGATGGCATGTTCTCCTAAGCACAGCGAGGAAAGACCTCTGAGCACTGGGCAGAGAGTAGCCCCCAAGCATGGTCAGGCAAGCCTTAGGTATGACATATTGACGTTTGCATATTTTGTTACAAGCACTGGGTTAATATTTAGCGTTTTTATTCATGGCTTCAGATAACCAATAATTTCTCTGTTTCACAGTGTTATTTGTGTTTGACCTAGGGATTACAATCCTAACTTCTTCTCACCTCCTGACTGAGTATCTGAGCATCAGTCAGCCCTGCCATGCTCCACATAGTCACATTCTCTTGTGACTTTCTTGGCCATTTATATTCTGCTTTTCCCCAAAGCTCTTGTGGTTTTTAAGAATATTCAGCATTCAGCTCCCCTTCTCCTTTGCCTTGTGGTTAGGTTGTTATTTTTTGGGGGGGAAAGTTTGGAAATTGGTTCTCAAATGATGCTCAGTGGCCAGGAGGGGACTCCAGGGTATATTGAGTCAACTAGGTGATGCAGTCAGCTCATGAATCCCCTAATGAGACTTATGCATGCAAAAGGTCTACCTTCTTTCTGTAGAGTTTTCTGCTCTATTATCCTGCAGTTTTTTCCCCTAGACTTCTGCAGAAATCTCATTTCGGCTCTGAGATCCATGCTGTATAGACGGGTGAAATTCATATATTTGTCTCTTCTAATCTTGGAAGACATTCCAGACTTGTTTAGTTGCTCGACCATATATTGAAAAAAATACTAACATTTTCCATAATTTTGTGTGTGTGCACTGCAGAAATGTATCCAAATTTATTTACTAATATTATGCTGTAACAGAGATAGAAGTATGATATTGATTTTTAATACTATTTGGTTCTCTAGTAACAAATTAAACTGACACTGTGGCTCATAACTTCTTTCTGCTTTCTATAAAAACTGAAAATGTCCAATTTTACTTGAATATGCTTTAGTCTTTATCATTTGGCACACAGAAAGACAGATCTAATCTTTGAATAGGTCAGAGAATTAAACGAAATAATGAAATTAAATAACCTAGATCAAAGCATGGCATGACAGATGATTAAAATATAGAAAAATATTCTGACTTAGAGCATACACACAGGTTTTACTGCTCTTCTATGGTCAAGAGAATGTCAATATTACCGCAGTATCTATCATGTGCAGTATCTATCATGTGCAGCATGGTTAGCAGTCTGCATATTTTCTTTTGCAGGTGGCATTCTCTTTGCTGTTTTACATTTTTTTATATCTAAGCAAAGTCTTGTCACTATTTTTGTATGTGGGTGGGGTAAGTCTGATTGTAGGAATAGATCTGCTATTGTAACTTCCCATTACACTGCATGTTCAGTATCTCAACTATTTAGCAATTTTATGTTTAAATCCTTTGTCCTATTGTACTAAAATAGTGAAATGCCTGGAGAGACTATTCAAATTCCATCATACAACAACCTTAGTCACTGTCATGAAACAGACCATAATATGCTCATTTTCCCATCAAATAAAAGTTCCTAAAAATGAGCTGGTTTTTGGTATTATTGAAGATGGTATATAAAGATATAGGATTGTATTGCTATTCCGCTACCAGATGTTTCTTTGGCATCAACAGCAGCAGGCTCGATTTCAGACTCTGCAATGGAAACTCTTGCCTACCTCTTCCTCTCCAGCTGCAGCCTCTGCTTCAAGGACTGCAGCACTAAAGGGAGTCGGTGCTCTGGGACAATGTCCTTTATGTGATGCTGCTCAGAAGCCCAGCAGAGCTGATAACTGCTGCTAACCCTATGTCTTCTTACTGGTGGTTTAAGACCTTGGACGTCATAAGGTGTGTTTAAATACACCAAACCAGTTAAGTAGCATTCCAATCATTCAGCTAATCAAACTGTGCTAACAAACAAATGCATTAGATTTACACGACAAACGTAAATAAGAGCTGGACCAGTGAGCAGGAACTGGGAATTGTCCTCTCTTCTCTGCCGACCAGAAGGCTGAACCACAGACGGGTTCTCCTGGGAGTCATGACCGAATCAGGTGAACCAGAAACTCCAGGTTTCTTCTAACTGGTATTGTAGCACGGCCCAAGGAAGATTTACATGTTACATTAAGGAAAGATAAAAAAATGCAGCAAGATTGATGTTGCTACAGTCAAGGTTCTAAAATTTCTTGTTTTTGCTTCCTGGAAGTGTCATCAGCTATTCCTGTGAGTAACTGGAATTTAATTTTGCACTTTTAAATGGCAAACAAAGATGCAGCATCATCTTGGAAAACTGCTCTTGTTGGAAGAAGATATTGAAGCACCATAATTTCCTGTGTGTCAACAGATGACAAAATTTCTGGTTCTTATATTTTTTTGCCCATTCACAAGATAATATAGAGTAGGTCAGACTGAATCACCAAATTAGCCATTTAAATTATCCTACATCTTTAGAAATAGACCATAAATAAAAAGAAACTTCACATAAAATAGTTGAAACTCATTAGTTTATTCATTAAATAGAGTCAGGGTATAGTCAGTGAATCAAGTCAATTAGGGAATTAAAACGCATCCTAAGAAACTGAATTAACAGTGCCAGTACGTGCTGTAGATTTTTAAAAAAATCTAAATGCTATTTTTGTGACAGTAAACTCAGATGAAGACAGAAACATATATAATTTAAAATAGTAATTATTTTATAAAAGCTTAATATCTATATGATTAATGGCTTCATTATTGAAGATATGAAATTGCCTTATCGCAAAAGAGCCGCGAATAACCTTTGAGTACCATGACTCTAGTGGACCGCTGTACAGCCATATCTCTTTCATTATATCTGGACAAAATTAAATATGGCTTCACCCTTCTTGCAATGCACTTAGGATTCATCTGAAAGCATTTCAAGAACATCTCCAAATTTAGGGCTGGAATCTACCCACCGCTGCTTCTCCTCTGCCACGGGATCTAAGGCAAAGGCCTCTCACTAAAGAGCATCCTCTGTGCTCACTCCCGGCCTTCTCTTTGGCTGACCCTGAGGCTGTTCACATCTTCATGCACAATTCTGGTGTATTTCAAACGAGCTTTTACATCTTTCTCAGAACTCTTATTAGTCAGTAATTAAATGAAAATGCAAAGCTATTACCATACCCAAAGGCGCCCCTCTCCCCTCTAAGTCCCTGCTCTGGTCCTTCTGTTCTTTCCCTTCAGCTTCTGAAGGAAACCGCCAGACTCTGAGCTGCTCTCCCTGGCAAGCCTGTTTCTTGATGACTTCCTCATTGTCTTCTGATGTAGGTGCTGCTTTCAGCCTCCAGCTTTGGGGAAAGCCCACAGCTTGCGGCCCTCTAAGCTGCTCCATTTTTATGGTGAGAGTTAGTCTGTCAGCATACATTGCGTTATACTCTGTGATACTGTTATTTCTCATAATACTGCATTTTAAGTTCCATGACTCCCATACAAATGAATGTTTATTCGCTGCTTTACCCTCTCTTATAAATGTGCTTTGTACTTAGTACTCAATAAATTGTGTAGAATAAGAAAGGAGATGCTTAATTTCACTATGGGTTTCAGACATTTTATAAACAGAAATAATTTATTTAGTCATCTACTGAATTTGCATATGTTTTCAAGTAATATCATCATAAAAAATTAAAGCTAGCATGTAGGTAAACTATTCACATACATATAATTTTCAGAGAAATAATAAACATAGATGCATAGTACTACTGTTTTGTTTTAATTATTTATCATATATTTTCACAGCTGATATTCTGAATGTTCATAAAATGTGAGTAAAAGAACTTCTATCATCAAACGCTTCAGTGGCTAAAATTGTAGCAAAAACTATTATTCTATAAATATGCCTTGGAGGATTCTGCTGAACTCACATATATGTGACAACCAGAACCAGCCTTTCCCACATTTCTATATTGCTTGATAAACATTTTTTTCAAGTTTCAAAATTCAATGTCATTGTACTGTTTGTGTTTAAGTAAGCCAGGGTATACTTCATATAGGCTCAACTTACACTATTGATCAAGGGACCAGGAAATAGCATATAGCAGGCAAGCAGATGCATTGCCTGTACCCCATCTAGGTTCAGTCCCTGGAACCACAAATATGCCCGTGAGCGAAGACAGGAGTGAGCCCTGAGCACAGGACCAGCAGAAAGTCCCTGAGTGCAGCCTGGTGTGGCAAACAAGATAAACAAATGTTGTGTCTACACTAGGTTATAAATACATAAATGAATCATTCATTTTATAATCTATTAATCAATTTGAGCCTCTTTTGCTCTACATTTTGCTGTAAACAAATTAGCCAGGAAAATAACCCAATATTGTGATAGGAGTCATGTAACTGCTTTTAATGAATCACCAACATCAAAGGGACACCTAGGTTGTGAAATAATGACATCATAAATGAAATGTTAGTTATGTGCATTTTATTGTGATGTAGTTTAATTATGTGCAATAACTGCAGATTATATTTCACAAAATTCATTTCAATATTTGCTATAAATGATGAACTGAGACATTTAAATTAATTATATATAAATCAAGGACTGATTTTCTTGGAAAACTTCAGTCCTAGTATATGAAGTGATATCAGAGTTCCTTTTAGTAAGAAGCTGTTTTACAATCTGCACATGTACATTGAAAAATTTGATGCAACTATGGATGTCAAGAACCTACTCCTTCTCCAAATTGATTATTTCCTGTAAGGATGTATATTTCTACATTTGAATAACAAATAAACCTGACCTACAAGGGACCACTGTCTTACCAGTAAAATTACCAAGAAAAGGCCTAAAAAGGATTATTTTGAAAGCTTTAATATCTCCTTATACATATTCACAAATAAATAAATTAGAAATGCCATTAAATTTCATACTTTGTGTTTTATCATAAAGGCTCTATGTGTGTTCTTTGAGTGTGCATGACCTTAGAAAGACTGCTAAGCCCATTTCTATATGCATAAATGAGAGACAGGATTAGGCAATCTCTAAGGATCCTTCTGGCTCTAAGATTATATGATTCTAATTAACTTCAGTGCATATCTTGAGTGGGAAAATTAAATTGGAACTGTATCTGACTTTTTTTTTTCTCATTGAATGAATACTTATGGACTTGGGAAAGTGGAGCCAATGAAAGCAAGGAGTGTTCTTACCATAGCTCAGAATAAATGCGCTAATGTCAAAGAAAGGTCACTGGCAAGGACGGTCTCCTCTGCTTTCCTTCTCTCCTCCCCCTTCCACCTCCTAATGCTTGTATGCAAACTAGTGCAGCTTCCTTAGTCTATAAGGATGTGAGTTACACAACACCTCTGCTTTAGAGACATGGGATTTCAAACCTGAAAACACTGATTTTGTAAAATGAATGAATGAATGAATGAATGAAGAATAATCACCTATGCCCTTGCCTTGTTTGAGAAAAGAATATTCTATTTCACTGAACATATAGGAATGTGTGTCTCCAGGCATTTCTTCTTGGTCTGTCTTTAACATTAGTCTCTTAGACTTTACATCTACTTCAATAATGAATCGTGCACAAAATAAATAGAAAAAGTTATATATCCCTCAAGGATTAGAGGAAGTGATAGAGGGTACATAGATTGGAGAAATGGCATGGAGAGGTCGTCATCACCCTCTCAGCTCTGGTGCTCTCTCTGTGATGTCTTACTATGAGGACGTCATATAGTCAGAATAAGCAACCAAGGAAGTAAGAATGATTACTGCAATTAACATCTCTTCATTCTCCTATTGGCTACTGTCCAATATGACACAACTTTGGTCTGCGTTCATAGGCATGGCAAATTAGATTCTAAGAACTTAGACCCTACACTTAAAGAATGCTCATGGTTCCCTTGCAAAGTGAGGTCAGTAAATGTCATGTTGGAAAGAACTCTAAAACATTTATTTTGACATCTGAAGAACTAGTTTTGGCAAAGACTTTGAGATGGTAGCATGGATTTTTCTGCTCCTGGTGATAGGAAATTCTGTTTCCCAACGTCAGTAGCAGCTATATGAGAACCACTTAACTTGTCAAAAAAACTGTAGGTAAAAATTGTGTTTGCCACGTCCAAGCTAATCTATCCCATTCAATCTTGTGATACTCTCCTTTTTCTTCAAACTGATTTTAAAGAATACAGTGGAAGCCTCTATGACGTTCTAGAAAATGAAAACCTTCCTTGCAGAATGATGTGAATGAAAAAATTCAGGGTATATTCAACCACTGAAATTTGCACTGATGTTAGACAAGCACTAAATGACTCACATAAGAACATCTACTCTTGATTTTCATTCTATATGGCTGTTTTTGACAGAAAAGTAGTCCTTAGCACATCATTTCTGTGTGTGTGTGTGTGTCTGTGTGTGTCTTTGTGGGTCACACTAAGCATTGAGCAAGGGTTACTCCTGGCTTGGCACTCAGGAGTTACTCCTGGTTATGCTCAGGGAACATATGTGATGTTGAGGATCGAACCTGGCAAGGACAATGTCCTACCCCCATACTATCACTCCAGCCCCTCCTATTTAGATAATAAAATATATATTTGTTTAAAACTCATCTTTTAAAGAATTAATGTTTAATGTTGTCTCAAGTGCACACAACATTTGCTTTATAGGTTTCTTTTAAAGTTCTGAGATCTATGTATGACTAGTAACGTATATGAAAGTTGCAGTGAAAACTATTGGCTTGCTCGGATGACAACAAAGGGTAACAGATGATGGATGGATTTTTTTTCATAACCCTCTCAGTCACATCTCTATGAATTTTACCTCAATGACTGTGAATATTTTCTAATCTCACTTTTATATTTAAAATAAATTAATAGCACAAATAATGCAACATGAGAGTTACAGCCCATGAACTCAAAGCTATGAGATATAATTAATAATTGAAAAAGTATCCTTAAATTTATAAGACCATGAGCAGTTAAATCACAGCTCTGCTACAGAGCAGTGACCTGTCTTTCTATTAATTATTTTCCATAAAAGCAGTATACCTGCACTAATTAATTATACTTGAAATAACAACTCTGGATTAATTAAGTGTAGCATTCCTAATAATGAAATCTTAAAATAATTGGAATTTCTGTCTAGAGGTAGTCACGATTATTGTCCTCGGAAAAAAGAGCCAAACATAACACACAGAACAAAAACAACTCAAGTATGACATTGAGCCTGAAATTAAATAGGCAGTAGATGTCAAATCTTACTCTGAATGGGCCATTTGCTAAATATTTTAGACTGTGCACCTTATGGAATCTATCTTCTCTACATTTCTAGATCTTATATAACTAATATATATTTTTTCCTTTTCATTCCTCTCTCAACCTAAAAGTCACATAAAAACTGTGTAACCCAACACTTAGAGTCAACAAGGACAGAGAGCAAGCATGTAAGTTAAGTGAGCAATGCAGGATACAATCACCTCTTACTCTGAGCTGCAGCGTCATTTGGGTGAACACACATCAGGTAGGTAGGTAGCCTAGTTGTCGCGACATTTTGTCTTCTTCCCAACCATAATGCATCCGCTTCTACTCAAGGCTACTGATGACACTATTTCACCCATACTGTGGAAAAGTCCTAATGTATTACTTTTCCTTGGAGGATAATTTTCACTCAAAATCAGTATCTATCAACAAATTAGAAACAAGAGGAAGCTTGGGGGTGGGTAATCTTGTGGTAACTGTCCATCAAAAAACAAAACTGCATTTGCATTCATGATCTAATCTGAATATTTCTCTTACAGGATTTCTATAATCAGTCCCTGGACTTTCTGCATCAGAATTTCTATTTCTCCTCCATATTCTACTAAGATCAGAGCATCATGAACATAGGCTTATTTATACTACATTTAAAAAGACCTAAGCCTCTGTTCAGATGTTCTATCACAAGGCACTTCATTGTTTTCTTTCCGAGCAGAGCAAATCTTTTCTTGTAAGTTGCTTGTGCACGGGGCAAAAAGGAACCCCATTCATTTCTGGTGGGAACGTCCATGGTCCTGGCATTTCGGGAAATAGTCTGCAGACTTACCAAAATACTAAGGATTGTGATTCTATCACTGTATCACTGTCTTCCCATTGTTCATCGATTTGCTCGAGTGGGCACTAGTAACATCTCCATTAGTCCTGTCACAAGCAAGTGCAACCCAAGGGCATCTACTTGCTACAGGGACAGGAGGAGCCCGAAATCATTCTTCAGGTTATGGAACTGAGGTCCATAATAGTTAGTAGTCATTGGCATATAAAGTAAGTAAAACACGGTAGCTTGCCAGGCTTTACCGTGTAGGTGGTATAGTCTCAGTGGAAGGCTCTCAACCAGAGCATTTACCGATGAAATGTAAAGGGGGAAGATCAGGTTTTCTCTTGGAAGAGCTCTGAGGAACTGTGGAGTCTGGATGTTGAGAATAACTAACTGTATGATGTGTGGTTTGTTTTGGCTTCTTGCCAGGCTAATTGGTATCAGTTAAAACATGTCTATAACCGTTTACTATGTATAAATGTGAAAGAAATTGGGAAGAACCTTATGCAAAATTCAGTATCCTATAAAAAATATATCACGGCCGCAAAGTGGCCGCATGCCAGAGGACATGTGGGTCTGGCGTGGGTGGGTCTCTCTCTTTTTTGGGGCAACTGGCATGGAGGCGGAGGAAAGGGCAGGGCCCAAAACTCCACTCCGAGAGACCATGCTGGCCAGACTCAGAGTGGAGTTTGCGATTCTCTATGACCCAGCAATTCCACTTTTTTGTCATTTCCCCCAAATTCTTTTCAGAAAAGACAAGGAAGTAGGTTGTGCTTTTGTCTTGGTTGCTTCTGAAGGCAGGAATTTCAGATGTGGCTAGACCAAGAATCTTGATGGCAGATGAGTCTAGATTTGTGTGCACAAAATGCCTTTGCAAGGAACGTCTGATACATAAGTGAGAAGAATGTGTTAGCCTGGACATGGGAGGGAACTGTGAGTTCCACACTGCTGGCTCAAGAGGGAAGGAAGGAACCAAGAGGTGATGAAGAAAGTGTTGTCTCAGAAGTTGGAAAGGGAAGGGAATGTTCTTTTGTGGAATATCCAGAGGCATCATCAACCTTTCTATCACCTCGTTCTGAACCAGTGAAATGATCTGGATCTAAGCCCTCCTTATTTATAGACTAATGATTATGGCTTATCCTTTTCTAGGCTGGTATTATCCAACGAGGCAGGCCAGGGGGTGGGGGAAGGGAATCAGTGGACACTGGTGGTGGGAAATGGGCAATGGTGGAGGGATGGGTGCTGGAACACTGTATGACTGAAACCCAAACATGAACATCTCTGTAATTGTATATCTCACGGTGGTATAATAAAAATATTTAAAAATATAAATTCTTTTCTGGCCAATTGCTATGGCAACCATAGGACACATTGTATCTTTCCTTATTCATGGAATTGGCATTCCCACATTATATCATTAGACATTTATTTATGGTTTTAAATAGATGTTTTATCAGTTAAATTTAATAAACTTTTAAATTCAGTTTAGTAAGAATATAAGCTATAAATTCATAATAAATTTTGCCAAATACCTGTTATGTGTGTGGGGGAATTTTATATAATTACTGATTATTTCAAATTAAATATGCTTCTTTTCTTATTATATTGTGACAATGAGGAGATGTAATTTAACCATTGTATCTCAAAGCAAATTAGATTGATCATGGATATGGATTAATAATGTGCCTTTTCCAGGTCAGCTTTTTCTACACTGTTAATTAGATTATGACTTTCTCCAAGATTACCGTGTTCGCTTTACACACCTCTGCCTCTGAAGTCACACACACTTCAGAAACCTGACGGGAACTTGTGGGGTTGCCTCCCTCTCTGACATTGTCCAGGACCTCAGATTCTCCAGATGCCTCATCCTGGTCTCTGCTTCCCTCCCACCACAAAGTCCCTTTCCTGAAGGTGTTTTTCTTTCTCAACATCAGTATTTGGAAAACGTCATCAGGATAAAAATCTGGGGAACGTCATTTATCTTGTGAGCCTATTTCCTCCTAATAAATCCCCTCCAGACCTGTATGCGTTGACTGCTCTCAAATGCGTTTAAGCTATTGTCTTATATTTTTTCCCCAAGCTTTTATAGCCTTTTTCCAGTGCATGGGTCTGTTTTCTGTGAGAAATTCTATCATGGCAAGAACCTGAACTCCTTTGATATGTATTTAAATGGATGGTTGTTAGAGTTTATGTTGCATTTCTTGTGTTTCTAATGAGAGTTTTTAGGTTTTCTATTTTGCCATAATTCTAGAATTAAAGACCCATTCATCTCTTTCTAATCTCTTTCCTTGTCCATAATTTTAATGAAAGTGTTCTTTTAATGACCACCAATAACTTCTGCATGGGCCATTCCCATTTCCCAAAGTCTCAGCAGCCTCTCAGATAATTGACAACTTCCCCTCCCTCTTCCACACATTCTTCTTTATGCATTTCCTTAAAAGTCTAATAAACTGAAATTCTTCTTACCACTCTAAGATGTTTATTCTTGTGTCACTTTTGACAAATTTAATTTCCCCGATAACTTTTTACTAACGCTTATTAAATATCACTCAGTGTTTGATTGAGTGATGCACTGAAAAAATAAATCCCTACTTTAAATGACACATATGTTGGTAATGCAAGTACTTTTATTTCTATCTGATTCCTTTTAGTTTTGGATTTAAATAGAGTTGTTAATAGTCTCTTTCATTTCAGGCCTGTCAATGTTCTAGTATAGTACTGTTATTTCTTTCTCTCCCTGATGGCTTAATTTCTTTCTGTTCCCATGTCCACTATTACTTCCAAAGGCCTTGTAACCTCAGGTCCATCCTTTATTGCTACAGAACACTCTGCATCTAGGTTGTTCTAAAAATGGTTCTTCAAAGAGAGAGATAGACAGTATTTAAGAGTTAAAGGTAGATGTTCCTGGGTTATACATCCAGTGTTATAACACTCTCAATGTTATTGAGAGTATATCACCCACACTGGAGTCTAGCAAGCTGCCCATGAAGAATTTGATATGCCATAAAACAGTAACTATAGACCTCAGTCCCATGACCTAAAGGAATGGTTTGAGACTCTTCATGTGGAAAGCCTGGAGCAAGCAGATGCCCTTGAGCTACACTAGCACGTGACAGGATGAATGGAGATGTTACTGCTGCCCGCTTGAGCCAATCAATGAATAATGGAAAGACAAGTGATACAAGTGATACAAGTTATTGGGTTAAAGAGATGGTACCCAGTTAAGACACTTGCCTTCATGTTGCCAGTTCCTGTCCCATCCCTAGCACAAAATATGGTTTGGAGCTCTGCCATACATGGTCCAAACTCTTGCTCCTGAGGAGTCATTTCCAAAATTCCCAAATGTACATGATGCCTGTTCTTTAGAATTGTGCGAAGACTCATGGCTGAACAGCATGGAAGGTTGTAGACCCAGAGCAGGCCCAGGGTAGCGGTGAGGAAATGATCAAAAAGATACATTACAGTCATGGAGATTCGTTATTTTGCAGGGAGGGGCTGACTCTGATGCTGAGGGCTTACCGTTGCGTTGGTTCTGAACTTTGGAATTACTTCTGGAAGTGCTCAGGGTACTGTATGGGAGACAGGAGAAAAAGAACCCAGGTAGGCTGCATGCAAGACAAACACCCTACACACTGTACTTTCTCTCTAGCTTCAAGGTCAGGAAATTCTTGCTCAAGCTAATGGACCATTGTGTTGCTGAAAGGCAGATCAGCCTCTTTCTTGAAAATTACTTCATAAAAATTGTCTTTTCTTTGATCCCCATAAGACTATCTCCTTCTGAATGCCAATTTGATTTTGATCTTGTTCCATTTTTCTCCTAGGGTATATATACTTTCCTTGGTATAGCAATTGCTGGTGACATTTGTATGTGGTTCTTGAATATACTACTTCGATATTTCCTGATACCTTTCTTTATCTTTGTCCTTAATTCTGCGCAGTGGTACGGCAAACTGCTGAGAATCTGGCTCATTCCTCTCAGATTTGGAGATTTAGGTTGATTTCGTGTCATCTGTTTTCATGGTCTTGGCGTTCTGTGTTCTTACACTCCCTCTCTGACCGGCTCTCATCTGTTATCATCCACGCAGATAGTAAAAGCAGCAGCAGGGGCTGGAGATATAGCACCATGGGTAAGGAACTTTCCTTGCACATAGGTTTGATTCCCTGAAACATGGGTACCCTGAGCCAAAAATCAAAGGAAAGGAAATAAGACAAAAAACAAGTACCAATAGTTGGATATTGAAATTCTCTGAGTATGTCTTATTTGCTTTTCTCAGGAGTAATAAACACTGCTCATGTCACTGAAATAACACCACACTCAGGCAGCTCTTCAGTCACTTCAGCGTAGCATCGACAACCTCCCTACTCAGCAAAACATAAAGCCACTGATGTCAGTACACTAGATCTGTGTTTCACATGAAAATAAGAGACAGAGGAATATTTCAGTTGGACTCTGGCTTAGTCTTCTGTGATGCCATAAAAATGGAATAAAACATGGCCTCTCTCCAGAGGAGATATTTCTAATATCAAAGTATGGAGCTAGAGCTTGAATGCATTTATCTTTCTGGGGTTCAAATGATCAACAGTCTTATTGTCTTAGCATATTTAACTGATAGTAAAATAGAATATACCTTCAGTTCCTCATCAGATTTGCTAAAGTTTACTTAGAAAAATGTTAATGCTGATTCTATTTCTCATTGTCTTTGAGGAGTGAAGCAGAGCAGAGCCCTAGAGAGACAGTGCAGTAGGGAAGCCACTGGCCTTACTTGCAACTGGCCTGTGTCCATTCCCAACACCCCTATGTACTGCAAGCCCCACCAGGAGGAATCTCCATTGAAGAGTCAAGAGAAGGCCTAAGAACCATGGGGTGTGTCCCTAAAGCAAAGAAGCTAAAGACCCAAAAAGCAACCCCTATGCACATTCATATGGAAAACTAAATGGTTTAAGGTTGTGTCTTGGAGAAGCTGGAAAAGGAAATCTATGAACTTTGTTTTCACTCACTTTAATAGTTTATAGTTTCCAAACAAGAAAGCTGTATTGTCATTCTTATCAATATTTTACAATACCTAACTTTGTGTATTAACAATCTTACTCTTCTCATTTTGAAATATTGTTTTTTAACCTCATATAACATGGATTTGAGAAATATAAAGGCATTGTCTTTCAGGGATTGTAAATTTTGGCACCTAATGTAGAAAAACAACAGCAAAATAAGTGATTTCCCAAACTCTCACAGTGTGAGTTTTACCCTCACAGTGTGGTTTTTTAAGGGAGGCATATAAATCCATTACGAACTCCCATCTGTGTAAGCTTTTCCCAATAAAATAGTTTGAAGGCCCAGAATAGGAATCAGAGATAAAGAAGCACATGTTCCTTTAAGTGATATAATGTAAAGACAAACAAGATGACATTTTAAAATCGAGTCTTCCTACAACTTAGAGCAATTAACACCTTAGCTATTTACTAGCACTGCTTTCAATCATTTAGGGAAACAAGCTAATTTTTCATAAACAATTTTATATATATATATATATTTAAACAGTACTATCTTCAATTAGTTTTGTGACAAAATTGAAACAGAGTATCATATGTAGAAATAATTTAATATGCCATATACAGTATAGTATTAATATAACTTTACATTAATGTAAAGCACTGGACTAATTTTAATTTTATCTTGATTTTAATGTTTACAAACACAATAATCTAAAGATTAGAATGTAAGGGTTGGCCACCCGATGGGGTGACTGACGGGAGCCTAGGAATGCCGCACCTACCAAGGAAAACTCTGAGAGACCAAGTCCTATGCAAAAGCAAGGGTTTTATTAATAAGCGAGTATACTCGGGCTCATAGCATGACCCCAAACGGTCAGTGGCTAAGAGCCCCGAGCCCTTCCAGGGACGATCTTTTAAGGAATAACCCCGCTACAGAAAAGCCCAGCGCATAACTATCCAATAGGTTTAAAATATTACATTAAGGTCTGCACACAGGCAGCCAATCACTCTGCACCAGGTAACCATCACCCACCAGTCAGGTATGGTACCAAATACAGAGGGGGACATCAGGCGCGACCTCTCGGGAATGTTTGCCTTGTAGCCCTCCCTGGAATTATTTGCTTAAGGCCCTTCCTGCTGTGCTCTTGTCGAACTATCATTTTATCAGTTACTTTCCGTTGAGCCATTATTTTATCAGTTACCTCTGGCATTTTACCAGCTATCTCTGGTTCCTGTCTTTGTGTTCTGTGGGTGAGGGGCCATTCTTTCAAGACAACCTCTTGATTATGGGGAAAACCATGAATGGACAAAAATAATGTTTACTGACCATCACAGGATCCTCAGAAGAGGTTTAGGATAAGACAACTATCAAAAAGTTGAGATGGAAGTGGCTTTTCTGCGCTGGGTAAAATTAATGAAATCTTGTGTTATTCGACTGGCAAGTTTCATTTTTGAGTGTCTCAGTGAAGACTGTCAAAAAGCATCAACATTCAATGCAACAGAGTAAAAGCTAATAGCCTTTTGTTATCCCCAAACTAAAAAGGACTGGTAAAACTCAAAATAAAATGCTATTACTGAAAATCTTCTTTTTATCTAATGCTTAGTGCAGTGAGTGAAAATTGAACAAATATATACTCTTTTCGTGGTGTTAAAATGAATTGTGACACTATTAAACAGATATTCTTTGGTCCTAAAATCTCAATACTTTTCTACCAGCAGTATTAGAATATCTATTGTCCAACCCATAAATTCCGTGCACATAAGAAAGCTACTTTCATGGAATAAAACTTATTCTATTTCAAAACACTTTTATAATGAAGAAGTAACTAGCTCTTTGAGAGTATCCATCTTAAAGGGATTTGTATTTCAAATGCTCTTTGATAATCGGGACCCTAACTAATCTCTCTCCCCTCCTCCTTCCCAGAAGATCCACACTCAATAACTTAGAAGCAACAAAGAAATGTTGTTTGCTGCTAAGGGTCTAAATATGTCCAGATATTTCTCCTGAAAGGTAAATAATTAGACAGCTATGATCCAGATCATATTTTTTATTTATTGACAAATAAAGCAAAGTTTCAACAAAAATGGGATTTCATGTGAGAAAGATCAGCCATATGAGTATCAACACATAAATTATTACTGTTTTGAAACAAGATTATGCAAAACCACATTTTAGGGCATTTATTTATTTGTGCATAAGAATGATTATTCATGATTACTTGAATATTAGATATTTAGTAGTCATCAGTTATTACAAATAATCACTAAAGATGCTTAACTATCTTCCAGAAAATAAAATATGCATAGAAAAAGTAAAAGCAAATTATAAGCATTTGTGAATATTGAGCATAATAAAAAAACTCTTTTTCCAGCTTTCCAAAGAGAAGTTACCTAAATAAAAGAAGGAGGAAAGATGCTCCTTCAGTTTTCCTCTAATTTCTTTTCTTTAAAATTTATCTCGCCCATAACGTTTGCATTTTAGTAGTAAGCAGTCAGAAGAATATGCTGTGCATGCCACTGGGCTAATTGCTTATAACATTGACAGCAACAGCAAAAAAGAGCCTAGAGCAATAATATAGAGGTGGAGGCACTTGGCTTGCCTGTGGCTGACCCTTGCCAATCACTGGCTCCACGAGACTTCCCTCTGGGCCTGGCCAGGAATGACCCATGAGTACAACTGGGTATGGCCTAAAAGCAAACACATTAAAAAAATCTAAATATTAAGAGAATATGTTCAGTGTTCTTAAAGTTGTGATCATATTATATTGATACTTATAACTATATTTTATTCTTTCACTATTACACTAATACATTTTAATATCTGAAATACTTTAAGAAGCATAGTTCAATCATTTCCATGTTGTTGTTGTATTAGTCAAGCTTCCATTGAATGTAACTCAATTTCTCAATTGATAATGACTTTTAACTGTTTCCAATCTATAAAAAAAAAACTAACAAATGAAGGGAAAAAAATTTAAAAAGTCAACTAATTTTTGCACTAAAAAAGTTAAATTTAGTTAAAATGATAGAGTAGCTATACTGTTACATTTATCTTAAATTAAGAGGATTATTAGAATGAATGGTTTGAAAAGTGTTCTTGTGCATTTATTGTATAGAAAATTGCATCCAAATTTCATAGAAAAATTATGGTATTATAGCTACTTTTGGGGAAATTCTTCAAATGCTAACCTCCCTGTTTCATTGAATGCTGTTCTTCATTTGAATCCATTTTAGATTTTATATTGTTTTCTCTTTTCCCTATCTAGTTCTTTATGTAATTATTTACTCTTAAGATTTTTCACTGTATAAAAATGAACAATTATGACCTGATAACAGTCATCACATGGCAGAGTCAAGAAAGACAATTCATCAATTGTAAAAAAGTGACCTAACTATAATTTGAAAATAATTTCAGTCATATGAAAGGTTGTAAGAGTAATTTTAGAAAACTTCATTTAGTTGCAATTCAATCAACATACTTTTTGTGATTGTATGTCAATTTTGTTCAACTGATTAAAAATGATTTATAAAGTTATTATAATCTTCTGGGAGTAAGAAACATTATGCAGAAGACAATATTGCATGTATTTTAGGGTTTTTCAGTCTTTTCAAACTTTAATGATAACTATTTAATATTTCTAACATAATATAAGATTAGCCATGGACAGTACATAAAGGAACTGTCTTGATTATTATATAATAAAATACATCGATATAATTTTATGTCTTATGTAGAATAATTTTTCTAATGTAGTTACAACTTTAAAAATGCAAGATTCATTCCCAGTTTGTTGGGCTGAAATATGCTGGTTTCTGTGTCTTTGTTGCATGTCTTATCATATACTTGCAGGGACGGATAAGGCAGTGGTCAGCTAGGAGGAGTTCCTTATCAATAGACTTTGGGAAGGTGCACATTTATTTAGGGCGATGCAAACCTAAAAGCCTTCGACACACAGGGCATGGTTTCATGGCCCAACCAGAGAGCTCAAACATGACTTATTATATTTCAAATACCTGCCCCATTCACCCTTATCTTCTAAATACAGCCCATCATCCTTGGCTAGATCACCTCAAATGTGAGGATTCCCAGTATGTCTTGACCACCTCTTACTTCACTAAAATCGTTTACCCTGGACGAAAATTATGCTTGTGTAAAATTGCCTGTGCAAGTCTTCTGACTTGATAAGTGTGTGTTTTAATCACAATGAGCCTTTGTATTTTGATTTAACATCCTTTATATATTATTGATTTAATACATTAACCTGTATCATTTGTTAAACCTCAAGTATCTAGCCCTATTGCTATCAGTGGGCAAAAATGAAGTCTTGCATTTGACCACAACATGGATAGAACTAGAGGTTGCTGTATTCACCGAAATGAGTCAGAAGGAGAAAAACAATCTTTCATAGGAGGTCTATAAAGAAACAAGGTAAGATATAGATAATGTCCAATAAAAGCAAACCATTGACTCTTATCATAGAACTGGGCTACCAATCAGGAGTGTATGGGGGGAGATGCCGAGAGCAGAGGATGAGAAGTGACCTAGGAGCCATGTGGAGAAATTCTATTGCCTCAGCGATAGGTTCAGGGAGGGACAGCAGCATTAAATGTCTGGGGATCAGCCATAAAACTGTAGGCCAGGCACTTGCATGCAACTGACCCAGGTTCAATCCCTCACACCCCATATGGTCCTTGAGATTTTCCAGGAATGATGCCTAAATGCAAAGCCAGGAATAAACCTGAGAGCAGTCAACGGGACCTAAAAAAATTAAATGTTTAAAACATTAAAATTACCACTATTTTTAAACAATGTTATCTCAATATACTGAAAAAATTGAAAAGCCTGTGATAAATATTCTTAATATTTTATGAGCATACCTGTTAGTATTTCACTGAAACAGAAGAAGTTGCATTTATGAGCTCTGTTTTATTAAATTTAATAGATGTCAAAATTTGCAATCTTAAGTGCTTCAAATTATAAATGGCAATTTGGTAATATTAAACTTTTCATTCTTTCCCAACTGGTGGATGAAAAAAATGACATCATGGAATCTCACACACTGCAGGAAGAGTTTAAATTGATAAAAAGGAAAAAGGGAAATTCTGTCAGTCTCTAATTAAATGCACGTCTGCATGTTGTCTTTTCTTTTATTAAAATTTATGCGCTCTTGATACCCTTGGCTCCTCAGATTATGAATCTAAATATTTTCATTTC